>CM055116.1:1143101792-1143179067 GCA_029206835.1 Rana muscosa | reverse complement strand
CCATTATCTCTGGATCATCAGATTCAGGTGTCACCTGGTCAGGACATTCCTGACATGGTGGCTGAGATCCCCAGCCCTTCGGTCAGGGAAGTCATTCCTTCCTGTCCAGTGGACTGTGATCACGACGGACGCTAGTCTTTCGGACTGGGATGGAGTCTGGGGAGTTCTATCAGCCCAAGGGCTTTGGACTTAGGACAAAATCCTGTCTGCAGATCACTGTCCTGAAACAATCAGACTGTCTCTTCTCGTGGTCGAAGAGACTACAAGGGCGCTCTGTCAGGATTCAGTCGGACAACGCCACAGCGGTGGCTTATGTCACCCATCAGGGGGGACGGCGAAGCTCGGCCATAGCGTCTGAGACCACTCACATTCTGAGGACTATCTGAAACGCCAGATGTTGGATCAGGGGGAATGGTCCTTGCGTCTGGGGGTGTTTCAACTTCTTTGGAGGTGGGGGCACGCCGAAAGTGGACCTACTGGCCTCTCGACTCAATCGCAAGGTGTCGAGATTCGTGACCAGGTCCAGAGATCCCTGGGCAGACGCGTTGCTGGCCCCGTGGGGTCAGTATCTGCTGATTTATGCCTATTCTCCACTGAAGTTGCTTCCTTGACTACTTCGCAGGGTGGAGGCCGAGGGAATTCAGGTAATCCTCATCGCTCCAGATTGGCCTCGGCGTCCTTGGTACACCGGTCTTGTGCGCCTGTGGCGGAAGTTCCGCTGCGGGAGGACCTTCTGTGTCAAGGTCCCATTCTTCATCCAGCTTTACAGTCGCTGGCTTTGACGGCATGGCTATTGAAGGCCAGGTGCTGAGGGACCGAGGTCTCTCGGTCATTCCTCCAGGAAGATATACTACCGTACCTGGAAGGCCTACATCGCTATGTGCGAGGAGCTGGATTGGCATCCACGGACGTATTCCATTTCCAGGATCCTGCTGTCTTTACAGCGAGGAGTGGACCATAAGTTTGCTTTAAGCACCATTAAGGGTCAGATTTCAGCTTTAGCTGTTTTCTTTCAGCGGCCGCTAGCAGGCCATTCTTGATTAGTACCTTCATGCGGGGGGTTCGCTGTGTGCTTCCCCCTATTAAACCACCTCTTCCTCCTTGGGATTTGGTGCTCTCGGTTCTTCAAGAACCTCCCTTTTGAAAACAGATTCCTCTCTTATCTTTATCTCAGAAGGTGGCTTTTCTAGTAGCCTTAACTTCTGCCAGCTAGGTTTTCTGAATTTGCGGCCTTGTCTTGCAAACCGCCATACTTGGTCCACCATAAGGATGAGGCGGTGCTATGCCCGCAGGCTTATTTCTTTCTCGTACATCACGGGACACAGAGCGACAGTCATTACTAATGGGTTATATAGATACCGTCAGGTGCTGGCACTGGCAACTTCCAAAACCGGAAGTACCCTCCCCTATATAAGCCCCTCCCATCCGGGAGCACCTCAGTTTTTTGCCAGTGTCTAAGGTGTTGGCCAAGAAGAAACATGTGTTTTTCACTGAGCTTGCGTACAGGTTCTTTTGGGCCTCAGTAAGCTATTCCGGATCCGACCAAAAAAGCTTCATAGCTTAAACGGTCGGTACCCGGGCCTTGCAGAGAAGAGCAAGGTTTTGCCTGTAATGCTTCTCTTAGGAGAGCTGGACCCTGGGATCCAGAGCTCTGGTCATACCCACGACCAAGATGTTTTCTGTGCAGGGTGCTATACAGGTCCAGGGGAGTGGAATCCTTGGGAACCCGGTCCCTGAAGGTTTGATTACAATGCCTGCCGTGATAGGTGAAGTTTGGGCTTTTGTGGACCAAACAAAGTCCTGCGGCGGGGAACAGGTAAGTGGGGGCCCCCAGGAACTTGGTTCTATTGGGGACCCCCAAGCCTAATTTGTCTTTCTGTCTGTTACCTAATGGTATTCCCGCAAAATTCTGTGCATGCCTGTAACTACTAAAAAAATGTAATAATTTTTAATGGTGGTCAAGAAAAAAAAAAAAAAAATTTTTTATATTTAATATATTAGACTGCGGTACCTGTGTTTGTCCACTAGAGGCCGCTGTGGAATGTTTTCTTGTCATGTGGACTAGCTTCTTCTCAGCAGAGCAAAGTCCAGGCAGATGGTGAGTTCTCTTATAGGGAACTGCTTCCTCTGCCATGTTGCAGTGCTCGTCCATCCCCCGGCCTGCGGCAAAGAGGGGCCCTGGCTCCTGTCCCTTGTTTCCATATTTGAAATTAGCGCCGAAGGCGCACGTGCCCGCGCGCGTGCGCGTGCACGCGCCTCTATATATAAAGGTGAGCCGGGAAAGGGGGCGGAGCCTGGGGGATGACGCTCTGTGCGCGCCGCAGCGCTTCTGCGCATGTGCGGGCGTCCCAGCAGTTTTAAAAAAACCACAATATGTAGTGAGCTGGCTATGAAGTACAGAGACAGAGCTGGCAACATTTAAAGGCATACAGCAAGCGGTTGATACAGGCATCCCCTAGAAAGGCACATTAGTAGACACCAACTGTGATATAGCAGCAATTGTGCTAGACTATTCTCAGTAAAAGTGGTGTATTACGGCTGGAATACCTCAGCTTTAGGCTTAGGAATATGCCGTCCAGAAGCTCCGGAACTGAATCTTCCAGGAAGCGAAGGGGGTCTCATTGGGCTCGGTCTTGGGCATACTCCTGCTGCACCAGTCTCCCCTGAAGTTCAGAGGTAAGTGACCGTAGAGACCCCGCAGGGGTACTTGGTACTGTGGCTGTCCTCAGTCACCTGCTCCTGTGTATGTAACAGAGGAGGTTTTTTCCTCAGCTCTGGGAGGATTGAGAGAGATTGTCAAAATTTATCGCTGCCTCCCTGTCAGGAAGAGCACGCCCGATCTCCGTCTCCTCCTTCAGAGTGCCTGTTAGCAGAGCAACAGTCCCATACAGGGATCGACCTGCCTGAAGGGGATCAGGATAAGGTTGATTCTGTTATAGAGGAATCAACAGTGGGGGAACCTTTTCTCAGCATCTCAAGCTGAAAGATTATGGGTTCAGTCTCTGACTAACATGGTCCGATCAGCATTTAAAAATGCACCTTGCGGAACCATCAACCACTACTGTATCCTCGTTGGGGTCGCTAGAAGCCCCCAGACTGTTTGTTCTTTTTCACTTCACCCTTTACTGAAAGGGCTCATTTACCAGGATTGGGAACGTCCTGAGAAAATATTTATTCCCCCAAGAGATTTCCGGTGGTCTATCCCATGGAGGATAAGTTCATCAAAAAAAAAAAAAAAAAAAAAATGGAAGGTCCCTACAATGGACGCAGCCATCTCTTGTATGTATAAATCACTGACATGTCCAGTGGATAATGTCCAAATGTTCAAGAACCCAATAGATAAAAGATTGGAGTCCTTATGAAAATCTGCTTGGTGATACAACCAGCAGTAGCAGCTATTGGGGTCTGCTAAGCATTGAAGGATCAGTTGAAACAGGTCTTGAGGGACTTGACAGATCAGCAGGCTTTGCCCTAGCTTATCTACCTAGAGCCTTAGGCTTTGCGGTTGATGCCATAGAGGATTCAGTCCATCAGGCCTCCCGCCTTACGCTGTCTATAGTACATATGCGTAGGCTCCTATGGCTCAGAAACTGGTCTGCTGAAGCTCCCTGTAAAGAATGGCTGGTTAGCGTCCCATTTCATGGTGAACGCTTATTCAGGGAAAACCTGGACAAATATATCCAGAAAATTTCCAGCGGTAAAAATACGCTCTTGCCGGTTAAAAGCAGAGTTAGAGGTCCCTCTTTAAGAGGCCTGCTTCTCCAGTCCCTGGGGCATCGGCTGTGTAACAGTTCCGACGGCCTCCTCGGTCAAATCCCGGGGGTAAAAAAACAGGGACAGTAGCAGGGTAATGAGAAACCCTGGGTTAGGGGAGGTACAAAACCTCCCCCAAAGTTAAATTCATGAAGCCCCCACTCAGTCGGGTGGGGGGAGGACTCCAGTTGTTCGCAAGAGACCTGGCGGGACACGATCAAGACAGATAGGTGCTCTCCGCAGTAGGTTTGGGATACAGTTTGGAGTTAAAAGACTCTCCTCCTTCCCATTTTTGAGGTCAAACGTGCCAAGGGATCCCCGGAAGAGAGAGTCCCTCCTGTTGGCACTAGAACAACTATTGCTCCAAGGAGTAAGTATGGAGGTTCCCCTGGAAGAATGAGGGTTCGGGTTTTACTCAAACCTCTTTACAGTCCCGAAGCAAACGCGGACGGGAGGCCCATATTAATTCTAAAAGGGCTATACAAATTCCTGTATATCAGGACTTTCCGATGGAGTCGATCCGATCGGTGGCCACTGCCCTACAAGGGGAGGATTGGTTATCCACGATCGACATCAAAGATGCTTATTTGCACATTCCCATCTTTCCAGTCCACCAAAAATTTCTACGCTTTGCAGTAGAAGGGCGCCATTTTCAGTTCAGAGCCTTACCCTTCGGTTTGGCCACAGCACCACGAGTGTTTACAAAAATTCTGGCCCTTTATTGGCCAATCTAAGAACACAAGGTGTAATGATAATGGCATATCTGGATGACTTGTTGCTGATAGACCACTCAGTGAAAAAACTAGACGTGGTCGTTCACAAGACGATCAAGTATCTGGAATCTCACGGTTGGATTATCAACCGAGACAAGTCAGCCCTAAAAACCAGTCAAAAGTCTGGAATACTTGGGGCTAAGGTTGGATTCAGGCCAGAGAAAAATATTCTTGCCTCGAGGAAAGATGTTGTCTTTGAAAGATTTGATCCACTTAGTGGGTACAAAAAAGACAGCCGTCCATACGCCTGTATATGAGGCTGCTGGGAAAAATGGTGGCATCATTCGAAGCAGTACCCTACGGTCAATTCCATTCAAGGAATTTGCAAGGGGCCATACTGTCAGCCTGGAACAAAAAAGTTCAGGCCCTAGACTTACAATGTCCTTGTCCCCTTCCGTTCGCAAGAGCCTCCGTTGGTGGTTGGTTCCCCAGAATCTGGAAAAAAGGAAATCCTTCAGTCCGATTTCTTGGAAGGTGGTCACTACAGATGCCAGCCTTATAGGCTGGGGAGCAGTACTGGAGCAGTAGTCTCTCCAGGGCAGATGGTCGGATGCAGAAAAGGCCCTGCCCATCAATCTCTTAGAGATACGAGCAGCCCGGTATGCCCTAGTAGCATGGACATCCAAACTCCAAGGGTCCCCTGTCAGAATGCAATCAGACAATGCCACAGCAGTGGCATATATCAATCATCAGGGGGGCACCAGGAGTCGTGCAGCCCAGAGGGAAGTAAATTACATCCTGAAATGGGCAGAAAAATATGTCCCAGCCATATCTGCGGTATTCATTCCAGGAGTGGAGAATTGGAAGGCGGACTTTCGAAGTCGCCAGCAATTAGGCCCAGAGGAAGGGTCCCTTCACCCCGAGGTTTTCTGGACAATATGTCAGCGGTGGGGAACATCGGATGTAGATCTTCTAGCATCCAGATTCAACGCAAAGGGGGACAGGTTTGTCTCTCGGACAAGGGATCCCCTAGCTTGCGGCTCGGATGCCCTAGTGTTCCCTTGGGATCAGTTCAAGCTGATATATGCATTCACACCGCCACAATGGTTACCTCGATTACTCTGCAGAATCAGGGTAGAAAAGAAACCGGTGATTCCGGTGGCTCCAGCGTGGCCCCGAAGAGCGTGGTACGCGGAGATTGTAAATTTTCAGTGGGGAGTCCTTGGACTCTCCCACGTCGTCCGGCTTTCGCAAGGACCGATATACCACCCTTCCTTACCAGCCCTAGGTTTGACGGCCTGGCTATTGAAGCCCACATTCTAAAAAAGAGAGGGCTCTCTAATGCTGTGGTATCTACCATGATCAATGCCAGGAAGCCGGTATCCAGGCAGATCTACTATAGAATCTGGAAGGCGTACATCGCGTGTTGTGAGGCCAAGAAATGGCATCCACATAAGTACGTAATAGGTAGGATTCTGGACTTCCTACAATGGGCTGTAGATAGGAAGCTTGCCTTGAGTTACTATCAAGGGTCAGTCTTTGGCCTTGTCAATATTTTTTCAAAGGCCCTTGGCTTCGCATTCACTAGTCAAAGCCTTTATACAAGGAGTGATGCGTATTAGTCCTCCGGTTAATATTCCCATATGTCCATGGGATCTAAACTTGGTTCTGTCGGTTCTACAGAAACAACCATTGGAACCATTACAGCATATTTCCTTGGTGCTTCTCACCAGGAAATTGATTTTTCTAGTAGCCATTTGTTCGGCTAAAAGAGTATCGGAATTAGCAGCTATGTCCTGTAAGGAGCCATATCTGGTTGTCCATAAGGACAGAGTAGTGTTACGTCCTCATCCAGCCTTTCTTCCTAAGGTGGTATCGAGGTTTCATTTGAACCAAGATGTGGTTCTTCCTTCTTTTTTCCCCAAACCTACTTCGGTAGAGGAAAAGTTATTGCATTCTTTGGATGTAGTAAGAGCAGTTAAAGCTTATCTAAAAGCCACTGCTCAGATTCGCAGAACGGATACTTTGTTTATTCTGCCGGAAGGCCCCAGAAAGGGTCAGGCAGCGTCAAAATCTACTTTAGCCAAGTGGATTCGACAGGTCATTATGCAAGCTTATGGCTTGAGAAGGAGACCGCCTCCGTTCAAAGTTAGAGCGCACTCCACGAGAGCAGTTGGAACTTCATGGGCAGTGCATCACCAGGCCTCCCTGGCTCAAATCTGTAAGGCCGCAACGTGGTCTTCAGTTCACACGTTTACTAGGTTCTACCAGGTGGACGTTAGAAGTCAGGAGGATGTCGCCTTTGGGCGCAGTGTGTTGCAGGCCGCAAAAGATCCTCATGTCTGATAGCGCTCAGCTTATATATGGTGTATCCCCCCCCTCATTGGGCATTGCTTTAGGACATCCCATTAGTAATGACTATGTCGCTCTGTGTCCCGTGATGTACGAGAAAGAAAATAGGATTTTTATAACAGCTTACCTGTAAAATCCTTTTCTTAGGAGTACATCACGGGACACAGAGCTCCCGCCCCTCTTTGGGGACACTTATTGCTTTGCTACAAAACTGAGGTGCTCCCGGATGGGAGGGGCTTATATAGGGGAGGGTACTTCCGGTTTTGGAAGTTGCCAGTGCCAGCACCTGACGGTATCTATATAACCCATTAGTAATGACTATGTCGCTCTGTGTCCCGTGATGTACTCCTAAGAAAAGGATTTTACAGGTAAGCTGTTATAAAAATCCTATTTTTCTCCAAAAGATGGTCTCGGTCTTCCACCTTACTGAGGACATTGTGTTTCCGTCTTTATGTCCTCGTCCATCGCATCCCAGAGGGTTTGCGCTTAACACGTTAGACATGGTACGTGCTTTACAGGTTTACCTGTCTGCTACGGCTTCGTTTTGGAAGTCTGACTCACTGTTTGTATTTGGTCCAAAACAGGGCCAAGCGGTTTCGTCTGCCACCATTTCTCGGTGGATCAGGCAGACCGTCATACAGGCCTATGCCCTTAAAGGGCGGGCGCCTCCCTTTCCGGTTACGGCGCATTCAACCAGGGCAATTTGGGCTTTCCGGGCTTTCCGACATCAAGTGTCTGTTGCACAAGTGTGCAAGGCGGCGACCTGGTCGTCTGCGCATACCTTTTCAAGGTTCTATAAGGTTGATGTGGCTGCATCTTTTGATGCTCCTTCGACCGCAAGGTTTTGCGAGCGGCTGTTTAATGTTGCAACTCCTCCCTTGAGGAGCTCTGCTTGTTGGGTTAAGTTTTTTTTTTTTTTTTTCCTTGATACAGTTCCCACCCCTCGTTCTTTGGGACGTCCCACTTTGTCAAGAATGAAGATGCTGTGTCCGTCCATGGAGGGTAAGAGAACATAGGATTTTTTTTTTTGTACTCGCCATAAAATCAATTTCTCTGACATCCATGGACTGACACAGCACCCACCCCTCTTAAGTTTGTGCTGCTTTACTACGAACTGAGGCAGCTGGCTGCAGGTAGGAGGGTTATGTTCGAAGGGACCGCCCCCTGGGCGGGGCTGTTCGGCTCTGGTAATGGAATGTATGTTAAAACATCTAACATTCTGCCTAGTCTTCTCCTATGAGCAGGAACATAACCCACTTTGTCAAGATTGAAGATGCTGTGTCAGTCCATGGACGTCAGAAAAGGATTTACGGTGAGTACAAAAATCCTATTTTTCTGCCATAACCATTCTACCCTATCAAGGCTTGGACTCCACTAGACAAAGCATCACATTGCCTCCACCAGCTTGCCTTCTTCCTATAGTGATTTCTGGTGCTTTCTCTTCTCCAGGTAAGCGATGCACAGCAACCCAGCCATCCAAATTATGTAAAAGACAAAACATGATTCATCAGACTAGGTCACTCCATGGTCCAGTTCTGATGCCCATTATAGGTGCTTATGGTGTGGACACAGGTCACCATGGGCACCCTTGCCAATCTGTGGCACAATAAATTGTGATGCTCTGTGTGTGCTGTGTGCTATACACTGCTCGAAAAAATTTAAGGAACACTTTTGAATCAGGACTCCTGGGACATTGATCTGGTCAGTTAAGTAGCAGAGGGGGTTGTTAATCAGTTTCAGCTGCTTTGCTGTTAATTTAAATTAACAGGTGCACTAGATGGGCAACAATTAGACGACCTCCAAAACAGGAATTTTTTTTAGGTGGAGGTGTCTGACTTTTTTTTCCCCTACTCCTCTTTCTTTCTCGTACATCACGGGACACAGAGCGGCATAGTCATTACTATGTGGGTTATATAGATACCTTCAGGTGCTGGCACTGGCAACTTCCAAAACCGGAAGTACCCTCCCCTATATAAGCCCCTCCCATCCGGGAGCACCTCAGTTTTTTGCCAGTGTCTAAGGTGTTGGCCAAGAAGTAACATGTGTTTTTCACTGAGCTTGCGTACAGGTTCTTTTGGGCCTCAGTAAGCTATTCCGGATCCGACCAAAAAAGCTTCATAGCTAAACGGTCTGTACCCGGGCCTTGCAGAGAAGAGCAAGGTTTTGCCTGTAATGCCTCTCTTAGGAGGGCTGGACCCTGGGATCCAGAGCTCTGGTCATACCCACGACCAAGATGTTTTCTGTGCAGGGTGCTATACAGGTCCAGGGGAGTGGAATCCTTGGGAACCCGGTTCCTGAAGGTTTAATTACAATGCCTGCCGTGATAGGTGAAGTTTGGGCTTCTGTGGACAAAACAGAGTCCTGCGGCGAGGAAAAGGTAAGTGGGGGCCCTCAGGAACTTGGTTCTATTGAGGGACCCCCAAGCCTATTTTGTCTTTCTGCCTGTTACCTAAGGTATTCCCGCTAATATTCTGTGTATGCCTGTTACTACTGAGAAAATGTAAAAATTTTAGTAGTAGGCAAGAAAAAAAAAAAAAATGTAAGACCGCGGTGCCTGTGTTAGACACTAGAGGCCGCTATGGTTCTTTTTCTTGTAATGTGGATTTTTTTTTTCTTCCAAAATCAAATCCCAGGCAGTTGGTAAGTTCTCTGCTGGGAAGCTGTCTCCTCTGCCCTGTTGCGCTCATCCATCCCCGGGCCCTGCGGCAGGGACCCTGGCTCCCATCTAGCTCCTTATTTTTTTCAAAAAAGGCGCCGAAGGCGCACGTGCGTGCGCGTGCACGCGCCTCTATATATAGATGCGATCTGGAAAAAGGGGCGGAGCGGGTGGATGACGCTCGGTGTACGCCGCGGCGCTACTGCGCATGTGCGGGCGTCCAGCGTGTTTTAAAGCACAATCATAGCTGGCTATTGAAGTGCACAGACAGAGCTAGCAACAGTATAAAGGCACACAGAGGCGGTTGATGCAGGCATCCCCTAGAAAGGCACTTTAATAGACACCAACTGTTATATAGCAGCAATTGTGCTAGACTATTCTCAGTAAAAGTGGTGTATTACGGCTGGAATACCTCAGCTTTAGGCTTAGGAATATGCCGTCCAGAAGCTCCGGAACTGAATCTTCCAGGAAGCGAAGGGTGTCTCATCGGGCTCTGAGGATCTTGGGCATGCTTCTGCTGCACCAGTCTCCCCTGAAGTTCAGAGGTAAGTGACCGTAGAGACCCCGCAGGGGTACTTGGTACTGTGGCTGTCCTCAGTTCACCTGCTCCTGTGTATGTAATAGAGGAGGTTTTTTCCTCAGCTCTGGGAGGATTAGAGAGATTGTCAACATTGATCGCTGCCTCCCTGTCAGGGAAAGCACACCTGATCTCCGTCTCCTCCTTCAGAGTGCCTGTTAGCAGAGCAACAGTCCCATACAGGGATCGACCTGCCTGAAGGGGATCAGGATGAGGTTGATTCTGTTATAGAGGAATCAACAGTGGAGGAACCTTTTCTCAGCATCTCAAGCTGAAAGATTATGGGTTCAGTCTCTGACTAACATGGTCCGATCAGCATTTAAAAATGCACCTTGCGGAACCATCAACCACTACTGTATCCTCGTTGGGGTCGCTAGAAGCCCCCAGACTGTCTGTTCTTTTCCACTTCACCCTTTACTGAAAGGGCTCATTTACCAGGATTGGGAACATCCTGAGAAAATATTTATTCCCCCCAAGAGATTTCCGGTGGTCTATCCCATGGAGGATAAGTTCATCAAAAAATGGAAGGTCCCTACAGTGGACGCAGCTATCTGTTGTGTGTATAAATCACTGACATGTCCAGTGGATAATGTCCAAATGTTCAAGAACCCAATAGATAAAAGATTGGAGTCCTTATGAAAATCTGCTTCTTTCTACAGCAAGCTTGGTGACACAACCAGCAGTGGGGTCTAAGCAGTGAAGGATCAGTTGAAACAGGTCTTGAGGGACTTGACAGATCAGCAGGCCCTTGCCCTAGCTGATCTACCTAGAGCCTTAGGCTTTGCGGTTGACGCCATAAAGGATTCAATCCATCAGGCCTCCCGCCTTACGCTGTCTGTAGTACATATGCGTAGGCTTCTATGGCTCAAAAACTGGTCTGCTGAAGCTCCCTGTAAAGAATGGCTGGTTAGTGTCCCATTTCATGGTGAACGCTTATTCAGGGAAGACCTGGACAAATATATCCAGAAAATTTCCAGCGGCAAAAATACACTCTTGCCGGTTAAAAACAGAGTTAGAGGTCCCTCTTTAAGAGGCCTGCTTCTCCAGTCCCTGGGGCATCGGCTGTGTAACAGTTCCGACGGCCTCCTCGGTCAATTCCCAGGGGTAAAAAACAGGGACAATCGCAGGGTAATGAGAAACCCTGGGTCAGGGGAGGTACAAAACCTCCCCCAAAGTTAAATTCATTGAAGGGTTGCCCCCACTCAGTCGGGTGGGGGGAGGACTCCAGTTGTTCGCAAGAGACCTGGCGGGACACGATCAAAACAGATAGGTGCTCTCCGCAGTATGTTTGGGATACAGATTGGAGTTAAAAGACTCTCCTCCTTCCCATTTTTGAGGTCAAACATGCCAAGGGATCCCCGGAAGAGAGAGTCCCTCCTGTTGGCACTAGAACAACTATTGCTCCAAGGAGTAATTATGGAGGTTCCCCTGGAAGAATGGGGGTTCGGGTTTTACTCAAATCCCTTTACAGTCCCGAAGCAAACGGGGACGGGAGGCCCATATTAATTCTAAAAGGGCTAAACAAATTCCTGTATATCAGGACTTTCCGATGGAGTCGATACGATCGGTGGCCACTGCCCTGCAAGGGGAGGATTGGTTAGCCGCAATCGACATCAAAGATGCTTATTTGCACATTCCCATCTTTCCAGTCCACCAAAAATTTCTACGCTTTGCAGTAGAAGGGCGCCATTTTCAGTTCAGAGCCTTACCCTTCGGTCTGGCCACAGCACCACGCGTGTTCACAAAAATTCTAGCCCTTTATTGGCCAATCTAAGAACACAAGGTGTAATGATAATGGCATATCTAGATGACTTGTTGCTGATAGACCACTCCGTGAGATTCCAGATACTTGTCTTGTGAACGACCACGTCTAGTTTTTTCACTGTTGAATTATCAACCGAGACAAGTCAGCCCTAAAAACCACTCAAAAGTCTGGAATACTTGGGGCTAAGGTTGGATTCAGGCCAGAGAAAAATATTCTTGCCTCGAGGAAAGGTGTTGTCTTTGAAAGATTTGATCCACTTAGTAGGTACAAAAAAGACAGCCGTCCATACGCCTGTGCATGAGGCTGCTGGGAAAAATGGTGGCATCATTCGAAGCAGTACCCTACGGTCAATTCCATTCAAGGAATTTGCGAGGGGCCATACTGTCAGCCTGGAACAAAAAAGTTCAGGCCCTAGACTTACAATGTCCTTGTCCCCTTCTGTTCGCAAGAGCCTCCATTGGTGGTTGGTTCCCCAGAATCTGGAAAAAGGGCAATCCTTCAGTCCGATTTCTTGGAAGGTGGTCACTACAGATGCCAGCCTTATAGGCTGGGGAGCAGTACTGGAGCAATGGTCTCTCCAGGGCAGATGGTCGGAATGCAGAAAAGGCCCTGCCCATCAATCTCTTAGAGATACGAGCAGGCCGGTATGCCCTAGTAGCATGGACATCCAAACTCCAAGGGTCCCCTGTCAGAATTCAAAAAGACAATGCCACAGCAGTGGCATATATCAATCATCAGGGGGGCACCAGGAGTCGTGCAGCCCAGAGGGAAGTAAATTACATCCTGAAATGGGCAGAAAGATATGTCCCAGCCATATCTGCAGTATTCATTCCAGGAGTGGAGAATTGGAAGGCGGACTTTCTAAGTCGCCAGCAATTTTGCCCAGGGCAATGGTCCCTTCACCCCGAGGTTTTCTGGACAATATGTCAGCGGTGGGGAACACCGGATGTAGATCTTCTAGCATCCAGATTCAACGCAAAGGTGGACAGGTTTGTCTCTCGGACCAGGGATCCCCTAGCTTGCGGCTCGGATGCCCTAGTGTTCCCTTGGGATCAGTTCAAGCTGATATATGCATTCCCACCGCCACAATGGTTACCTCGATTACTCCGCAGAATCAGGGTAGAAAAGAAACCAGTGATTCTGGTGGCTCCAGCGTGGCCCCGAAGAGCGTGGTACACGGAGATTGTAAAATGTCAGTGGGGAGTCCTTGGACTCTCCCACGTCGTCCGGACCTGCTTTTGCAAGGACCGATATACCACTCTTCCTTACCAGCCCTGGGTTTGACGGCCTGGCTATTGAAGCCCACATTCTAAAAAAGAGAGGGCTCTCTAATCCTGTGGTATCTACCATGATCAATGCCAGGAAGCCGGTATCCAGGCAGATCTACTATAGAATCTGGAAGGCGTACATCGCGTGGTGTGAGGCCAAGAAATGGCATCCACATAAGTACGTAATAGGTAGGAGTCGACTTCCTACAGTGGGCTGTAGATAGGAAGCTTGCCTTGAGTACTATCAAAGGTCAGTTTTTGGCCTTGTCAATATTTTTTCAAAGGCCCTTGGCTTCGCATTCACTAGTCAAAGCCTTTAGACAAGGAGTGATGCGTATTAGTCCTCCGGTTAATATTCCCATATGTCCATGGGATCTAAACCTGGTTCTGTCGGTTCTACAGAAACAACCATTTGAACCATTACAGCATAGTTCCTTGGTTCTTCTCACCAGGAAATTGTTTTTTCTAGTAGCCATTTGTTCGGCTAAAAGTGTCGGAATTAGCAGCTATGTCCTGTAAAGAGCCATATCTGGTTATCCATAAGGACAGAGTAGTGTTGCGTCCTCATCCAGCCTTTCTTCCTAAGGTGGTATCAAGGTTTCATTTGAACCAAGATGTGGTTCTTCCTTCTTTTTTCCCCAAACCTAGTTCGGTAGAGGAAAAGTTATTGCATTCTTTGGATGTAGTAAGAGCAGTTAAAGCTTATCTAAAAGCCACTGCTCAGATTCGCAGAACGGATACTTTGTTTATCCTGCCGGAAGGCCCCAGAAAGGGTCAGGCAGCGTCAAAATCTACTTTAGCCAAGTGGATTCGACAGGTCATAATGCAAGCCTATGGCTTGAGAAGGAGACCCCCTCCGTTCAAAGTTAGGGTGCACTCCACGAGAGCAGTTGGAACTTCATGGGCAGTGCATCACCAGGCCTCCCTGGCTCAAATCTGTAAGGCCGCAACGTGGTCTTCAGTACACACGTTTTACTAGGTTCTACCAGGTGGACGTTAGAAGTCAGGAGGATGTCGCCTTTGGGCCCAGTTTGTTGCAGGCCGCAAAAGATCCTCATGTCTGATAGCGCTCAGCTTATGTATGGTGTATCCCCCCCTCATTGGGCATTGCTTTAGGACATCCCACATAGTAATGACTATGCCGCTCTGTGTCCCGTGATGTACGAGAAAGAAAATAGGATTTTTCTAACAGCTTACCTGTAAAATCCTTTTCTTGGAGTACATCACGGGACACAGAGCTCCCACCCATCTTTGGGGACACTTATTGCTTTGCTACAAAACTGAGGTGCTCCCGGATGGGAGGGGCTTATATAGGGGAGGGTACTTCCGGTTTTGGAAGTTGCCAGTGCCAGCACCTGAAGGTATCTATATAACCCACATAGTAATGACTATGTCCCGTGATGTACTCCAAGAAAAGGATTTTACAGGTAAGCTGTTATAAAAATCCTATTTTTCTGACTCCTTTTTTTCACTAGTTTTGCATTTGGCTAGGGTCAGTGTCACTACTGGTAGCACGAGGCGATACTTGGACCCTATAAAGGGTACACAGGCAGTCCAACTCCTCCAGGATGGCACATCAATACGTGTCATTGCCAGAAGGTTTGCTGTGTCTCCCAGCACAGTCTCAAGAGCATGGAGGAGATTACAGGAGACAGGCAGTTACTCTAGGAGAGCTGGACAGAGCCGTAGAAGGTCCTTAACCCATCAGCAGGACCGGTATCTGCTCCTTTGTGCATGGAGAAACTGGATGAGCACTGCCAGAGCCCTACAAAATTTACCTCCAGCAGGCCACTGGTGTCAATGTCTCTGACCAAACAATCAAACGGACTTCATGGGGGTGGCCTGAGGGCCCGACGTCCTCTAATGTGCTCTGTGCTCACTGCCGGACACTGTGGAGCTCGATTTGGCATTTTCCATTGAACACCAGAATTGGCACGTCCGCCACTGGTGCCCCATGCTTTTCAGATAAGTGCAGGTTCACCCTGAGCATTTGTGACAGATGTGAAAGGGTCTGGAGAAGCCGCAGAGAACTTTATGCTGCCTGTAACATCGTTAAGCATGACCAGTTTGGTGGTTTGTCAGTGATGGTCTGGGGAGGCATATCCGTGGAGGGACGCACAGACCTCTACAGGCTACACAATGGCACCCTGACTGCCATTAGGTATTGGGATGGAATCCTTGGAACCATTGTCAAACCCTACGCTTGGGCAGTGGGTCCTGGGTTCCTCCTGGTGCACAACAATGCCCGGCCTCATGTTGCGAGAGTATGGAGCCAGTTCCTGGAGGATGAAGAAATCGATACCATTGAATGGCCCCCACGCTCACCTAAATCAAAAGAACACCTCTGGGACATTGTTTCGGTCCATCCGGTGCCGCCAGGTTGCACCTCAGTCTATTCAGGAGCTCAGTGATGCTCTGGTCCAGATCTGGGAGGAAATACCCCAGGACTCCATCCGTCGTCTCATTAGGAGCATGCTGTCAGGCATGCATACAAGCACTTGGGGGCCATACAAACTACTGAGGACCATTTTGAGTTGTTGCAATGAAATTTCAGCAAAATGGACTAACTTGCTGCATCATTTTTTCACTTTGATTTCTGGGGTGTCTTTGAATTCAGCCCTCTGTAGGTGGATAATTTCCATCAAATGACGTGCCATCCTTTCATTCCTAACACATTACCCAGTCCATATCAGTATAGATATCCAGCATGAGATTTTGTCCCGTTGAGATCTGATGTGTTTTCCAAGTGTTCCTGTTAAATTTTTTGAGCAGTGTATTTGCCAGCACACCATGGATCATAAAATGTCATCCAAAGCTTTTATTGCAGAAAGGTTCACATCATAAAGGACCAAGTGCAATATTTTGGAAGTGCATCGGAGCCTTCATCAGGCATGTGTTCGGCACGTTGCACTTGGTCCTTTGTGATGTGATCTTTTTGCAATAAAAGCTATGGATGACATTTGATCCATGGTGTGCTGGCGAATATATGCATTGTTCTGCGATGAGTCCAATGTCCAGCTCGTAGTTGCTGTAGCATCCGTTACTGAATATCCTATTTCCAGGAATGTGTACGATTGAAATATCAACAGTGCACCTTTCTATCACAACTAGAATTAACTTTTTTAGTATTTTTAGAGTTACAGTAGCTTTCATTGGATCAGACTTCATGGGTCACCATTCGCTCCCCACATGCCAACGACCTTGTTGCCGGTTCAGGTATTCCTTCCTTTGACCAATTTTGGTAGGTCCTGAGCACTGCAGACCGAGAACATCACACAAGAGCTGCAGTTTTGGAGTTGCTGTAATCCAGTCATCTTACCGTTTTGGCCTTTGTCATAGTTGCTCAAATCCTTGCTCTTGCCCATTTTATTTTTCTTCTGCTTTCAACACATCAATTTCAGGAAGAGCATGTTCACTCGCTGCCTAGTATATCCCAACCACTTTCAGGTGCTATTGTAATGGGATAGTCTATGTTATTCACTTTGACTGTCAGTGGTCATAATGTTATGGCTGATTGGTGTATATGCGTTTTTTAAGTGTGTATTTAGCCGTGAGCCTGGAGTTTAGCTTTAATTATCTTTAATATAGATGAAATGGTGTTTATTTCTTTGCCTTTTAAAATTGTCCTGCTTCGTGTTATATTACAGTTTGACAATTGTGTGCTTAATGAGATCGTGGGAACATGCACAAAAACGAGCTGCACAAATGACACTTCTCTTCATTTCACTGCCCTGCAGGCCTTTGTGTTCACATTGATGCTTTGTGGGATTTCACTTTACTCGTGTACCTGCTGCCAAAAGCTTCTGGGGCAACTTGTCCATGTTTACCATCTATTTTCCCATTGAGTACTTGGTTCCTATGTGATTTTTCACAGGAACTGTGCCATACCCGCCACTAGCAACAGTGTGCTAGTTTGTTAAACAGAATGGATATGAAAATGCGTTAGTAGGTTGGGGACTGCATAAGTCATTGCAGTCTTGGTGAGTTCCACAATGCATCTAGTTGCATTGTTGGTGAGTGCAGAAAGCACATGGTTGTTGTGTTGGCTAGTACAAAAGCACACGTTACTGCGGTATTTGAAACGTGTATGTTTGTAAGGACTTGTGGGTGATGGCAGAAGAATACGTGGGTGTTGTGTTGGCGAGTACAAGAAAAACGCGTTTTGCTGTTTGCTTAAAGGGGTTGTAAAGGTTTGTTTTTTTATTTTCTAAATCGGTTCCTTTAAGCTAGTGCATTGTTGATTCACTTACCCTTTCCTTAGATTTCCCTTCTAAATTTTTTTTTGTTTTCTTTGTCTGAATTTCTCACATCCTGTTCCTCCTCGGTAAGCTGTTCAGTAAGCTGTTCAGTAAGCTGTTCTGGCTGACTAAACACCGCTCGGATGATGGTGTGAAGTTTAGTGAGGAGAAACAGGAAGTGAGAAATTCAGACAAAGAAAACAACCCTTTAGAAGGCAAATCTAAGCAAAAGGGTAAGTGAACCAACAATGCACTAGCTTAAAGGAACCTATTTAGAAAATAAAAAACAAACCTTTACAACCCCTTTAAGTACATGTAGCTGCAGTGTTGAATGCTGTAGAAATGATGGCAAGTGGAAAAGTGGTGTTAAATGTACATCAATATAGTGTTGGGGTAAGTGCAAAAGTGCACATCAGTGATTTCCAGTAATCACAAGTGCAAAAGTGAACATCATTGCAGCATTGACAAGCACAAAAAATGCTATAGAATGAGTTGGCACAGAAGTGTGTGCTGGTGTGGTAAGTGCAAAAGTGCGTCAGCCAAGTTTTTCGGCAAGTGCAGAATTGTACAACGCTGCAGTGTTGAGTGCAGAAAAGCATGTTGCTGCTGTATTAGATAGTGGAGGTGTGGTATCGGTGAATGCAGACATGCATAGAGCTGCATTGTTAGCAAATGGAACATTGTAGATTCACTAAAGCTGGAGAGTGCAAGATCGGGTGTAGCTGTGCAAGGTAGCCAATCGGCTTTCAACTTCAGCTTGTTCAATTGGCCTTTGACAATAAAACTTGGAAGCGGATTGGTTTCTATGTAACGCTGCACTAGATTTAGCATTCTCCAATTTTAGTAAATCTCCCCAATTATGAAGCTGTGCGAGTACAAAAGTTGGTGTAGGTACCAGGTGTGAGCACAGTATGTTGCCAGCGAGTGCAGAAGTGTGCTGAGGTATATTGGCTGCAAGTGGGGTCCTGCTTGTCAAGTGCAGTGGCAGCAAACGGGGTCTTGCATGACAGTGGTGACCGATATCAGGGCTCTGTTGAAACTGTGAATTAAGTCACATGGATTGGTGAACATTTAAAGGATAAGTTCACCTTCGGGAACATGTTGCATGCTCCTGCAGTTCTCCGCCTGTGACAGCAGGTCAGGGATCTTCTCCCTGTACCCACTGTCACAATTTTGAAAAGAATGTGGAGCTCTGCCCGCATAGCCATATCATTCATTGATTCACAGAGTTCTGTGAATGAATAGGCTACAAGTACCGACAGTCTTTGAGGCTGACAGCTTGTAGTTCTCGAACTACGAGGGTGCTGGTGAGCATCCTCATAGTTCATTAAATCTTCCTTGACTGAAGTAACTGTCTGCCCTCATCAAAGGTACAGGGTAGACATGGCTACACTGACAGTCTGCAAGAGCCTGGAATTGCACCAAGGCCTGCTGATCGCCGGTGCAATGCTTTACAGGCCCCTAAGAAATAAAATGGTAAATGCACTTCTTCTTTTTTTTTTTTTTTTTTTTTTTTTTTTTTTTTTTTACCAGCAAAGTGCATTTTATTTTAAAAAGGTGAACTTATCCTTTACTAAACTATCTTTAGAATCTAGATGAATTTTTTGCTAAATGTTATGCATTGAGCCATTTGGCTGGATGTACACTGAAGGCTTCTGATACCTAGGAGGGTGGTAACCTACCTAACAGCCCCCAGGAGATGGAGAGGGTCAGTGGTCCAAAATCTACAAACTTGCTGGCTCTGGATATTGTCATTCTCAAAATACTCTGAAAATGTAGTTGTTGAGGTGTAGGATTACCTAAAAATCATGTGCAGTTCTTAAACTATTGCCTCTTCATGAGCTCGTGTCCATCCAAATGCTATTTTTATAGACCGCGTTGGCCCCTGGCTCTTTGTCTTTGATGCTCTTGCCATTATTCATGTTTTTTTCTACCTGGGAGTTTGGGTTATAAAACTCCTGCCTCTAACCCCCCCCCTATAATGTAAATGAACTATCTTCAACAGGGAGAATGGCTGCACCATGAGATGGAGACCCGAAAAGATATAAAACTCTGAGGGTTTAGCTCTAACATCTGCTAAAACTAAAATGGTGTTTGGCAAACGCTTTAAGATTGGCAACTGTTACTTCCTCTCTGCCCACATTTAGCTCAGAAGAAACGTTCACAGTAACATCATGGGGGAATTTTTTTTTAGGACCTGTCATGTCCTCTTCATGCTTGTGTGGTATTATCTTGTCCCTGATAACATGTAATTGGTGCCTCGTTCTCTTGCAGACCTGCAGCTGCGGCAGAGGGGCGTTCTGTATCCATCTTCTCTTCGTCATGTTACGGGTGTTTCAACTGGAGCCGTCGGACACAATGCTTTGGAGAAAAACCTTAAAGAATTTTGAAGTATGCTATTTCTGCGCACATTGTCGCAAATAAAATTATTGTATTGTGCCAGCAATTTGTAGTCCTCTCATTCCAGCGTCTCCCTCCCCCAGCTAAACAGGAAAGTGGTTTTCGGGCTCAGAGCAGTTTCTAATTGCTTACAGACCATAGAATCGCTGTGCAAAATTAGCTTTTTGTTGGGTAAGAACACTATATGGGGCTGCGAGGAAAAATATATAAACAAAGAGCTCAAAGAGTTGTCTGTAGTACAGATGTAAAATGGTGATTATGATCACAATTCTTAAAGTAGTTTTCGAGCTGGGGAAAAAAACCTAAGCTACTTTTTAGCTTTCAAACGTACAAAAAGAAAGGCGCCTCTAAGTGCAGTATGCAAAATTTAATAAAGTTCACAAAGGGTTAAAGGCACTTGTAAGTGCTTTTAACCCTTTGAACTTTATTAAAATTAGCATACTGCACTTTGAAGATATAAAAAGGAAAAGGTGCCTCTAAGTGCAGTATGCAAAATTTAATAAAGTGCACAAAGAGTTAAAGGCACTTACAAGTGCCTTTAACCCTTTGTGCACTTCATAAAATTTTGCATACTGCACTTAGAGGCGCCTTTTCCTTTTTATATCTTCAGAGTTGCTTCTCCTCTAAAAGTGCTGCAAGAAGTGTCATTTCATTACTATTAATTTCATCCCTCTGACCAGCTATTCACCTCCACCAGAGCACCCTTATTTCCTCTGTTTTAATCCTCAAACGTACGACTTTCACTTGCCACTTTAAAGGGGGTTGTAAAGGTTCATGTTTTTTCACCTTAAGGCATCCTATGGTGAAAAAACATCCGATGCTTACTGCCCCCCCCCCCCCCCCCCCGTTTACTTACCTGAGCCCTCGAAAGTCCTGCGTCGCGAACGCGCTCGATTTCGGCCGGTCTTCTCGACTTCATTGGATAGATTGATGGCAGCGCAGCCATTGGCTCGCGCTGCTGTCAAATCCAATGACGCGGGGGCCGAGCCCGGCTTTCGTGTCTATGGACGCAAATGCTGGACTCGGTGCGCGCCCGCAAGGTAACCCACTTGGGAAAGCGCTTCCCGGGGGGTGGGTTTATCTGATGCGGGGAGGAGCCGAGACAGCCGCCGAGGGACCCCAGAAGTCAAGGATCGGGGCCACTCTGTGCAAAACTAACTGCACGGTGGAGGTAAGCATGACATGGTTTTTTTTGTTTGTTTTTTTTGAACCTTTAGTACCACTTTAAGGTTGGACATGGTATTTTGTGTTTTATTTGCTCAAGAGGGCGATCGGAGCATGGGCAAATATAGAATGATGTCCAGATTTTGACTGAACAGTTCCATATATTTTGGGGTCAGTTCACATCAGCGTGGCCTCAGTCGCGTCACTTTGAAGCCAACATCCCTGCACGACTTCATTGTGGCCTGCATACAACGACTAACAGAATTCGCACTGATTAGAATGGTTTCATTGCCGTTAATGAGGGTGACTTGTCATGCAATTTTGTCGCATGACCAGTTGCAGGAGTATGGATCAGCCCTCACTAAAGTAATCCTGTGGATGATTACTAATGTTAGTCGTTTAGACAGTCTTTTGCAGTTCATGTAGAATTATTTGTCCTTCCAGCCTCTGTTAACAGATTTACTGCAAACTTTCTGCCAGCCTCAAGAAGAACTACTTGCACAAATTTTAATTTTATTAAAAGCAAGCGTTCGCATTGACCAAATTTTACAATATGTTAACAATATCATGGCGAATATTTCTTCATTTTATTGGTTGCAAGCAATTTTGGCCCATTCAGTGACACGATTATTCATTGAATTGTACAGAAAATTTATCTGACTGACAATCAAGTTCCCTTTATGGTCTCCTAAATCGGGCATATAAAGCTATTTTTGGAGAAGCCATGGTGCCCACCACATTCTTCTCCACTAATTCTTTAAAGAGGGCAAATTTTCTATTTTTTCTTTTTTTTCTCTCCATGAAGAGCACTTCCAATTGTCTGAAACCTGTTAACACCCAGCAGCGAACCCTTGCATGGTCTAATAGCCTCTCTGTTATATGCAGTAATCAAATGAACACATTGCTTAGAGTTGTATATTTCCACCCAAAAATGTATGCATATTAAAACTGAGCAGTTGCTCAAAAGTTGTCACTCGGAGACCGATTAGAAAATTGGTTACTGTTGGCATGTAGTGAGTCTTTATATATTTATATATATATATATATATATATATATATATATAAACAAATTTTTACAGCTTTAGTTTGTTTTCTCTCCGTTTTTTTTATTTATTTATTGGTGTCTCGTTACGTATAAAAGAACTTGACTTTCACTTGGAATGTTGGAGTGGGTTTAATAAATAGTGGTTAAAGGGCATTTGTCATAGATCAATAAACCATCTTACAAGCCCCAGATGGAAGCCGCTATTCTGACTTCCAGGTTGCATTGAATGCTAGTTCCATGCTGGTGAGGTCACTGAAATGGAGATCTCCACTGGTGTAGAAGCAGCGAGTGTCCCAGGATTCGGAGCATGGAAGCTTTCACTTGCGGTTCCTCTTACAGGTATTTTTGCTTTCTTTAGGGCAGGTTACCTTGAAATGTTTCAAAATCCCTGTGGTTCTTTTAGTTGTGAATTCCCATATCAAGCACATTCAGGTGTGCAATATTAAGGAGCTGGCAGTGGTTCAGAGGTTCCATATAGATGTCTGCTTGTTGAACCCATATTTATTTATTTGGTATAGCTGTGGACAATACATTGGTCACGTACACTGTTGCCTATAGGTTATAGGAAACAACTAAATTCCAGGTTTCCCAAGTCAGATTAGCTAAGAGGTTTTCGGACTGGTTACTGCTGTTTTTATTCGTTTAATCTGCTGAAAGATAGTCACAGCAGTGAGTGATCACTCGACTAATTTCCTTCACCTGACGGCCGTTTTCATTGAACCTCATTTCAGTAATATTTACTACAAGTTCACAAAATGTGTTCTGAGCCTTATTAGCATAGGAGATGGTAAGCAGTATTTCTGGGATTAATCTTCTGTCTGAAATTGGCATGAATTAAGATTTGCATAATTTACTCCATTTAGATTTTTGATGTGTTGCATGAAGCTTTGATCATATTTCAGTTTCTCATGTCATCTCCAAGTCAGTTTCTGTACCAAGCCTAGTATTTCTTGCCTCTTTTTTTAGATCGCATTATGTATCGTCCAAGGCGTCACTTTTTTTGTTTTGTTTTTTCCTGTTAGGTTGAAAGTTTGTTCCAGAAATATCACAGTAGACGTAGCTCAAGGATCAAAGCTCCATCTCGTAACACCATCCAGAAGTTTGTATCACGCATGTCAAATTCTCATACATTGTCCTCATCCACCACTTCCACATCTAGCTCAGATACCAGGTTTGTACATGGCAGTGAGCACTACTCTATTGTCTCCGTTTTAAAGAGTTAAATTCAGCCAGTAATCTCATCTCACGGCGTCTGTATAGGGTTTTGGGTTTATTTTATTTTTGTTTTTTTTTATTATTTATATACAAAAACAGTGTTGCTCTAAACATAAAATTGCTCCTAAAGTGTTCATATAAAATAGTCCAAGTGTAGAAAAACTCAAACACAAATCTGTGAATTTGCAGATGAATCCAGAAGACCTTCCACCTTGTGCATATACTGCCACCTCAAGCAATATAGACTCTTAACAGAGAGCCTGGAACCTTTATTATGAAGGGTCAAACAGACTTGATGTAGTCTTCTTTTCAGAGGTCATCAGCTAGAGATGTGTACTCAGAACAAATTAAGAACTTTCACTGGATAATCAGACCAGGCTCTATTCACCCCATGACCAGATTTAACCATGCAAATGAAGGCGACCCCAGATAGCGTAAAATCCCAAAAGACTAATTTAATAAAAGGTATTGCACTTACATTTGTTCAGATAAAAACCAGCATTGTATACAACACAGGTGGCCACCATAAAAACATCCAGATACTGTACACAGGAACGAGATGGCAGGAAATGGCTCCTTTTAACCGACCGGTTTCGCCACTAAGGATTTTTTTCGGGACATGAGGATTTATTTTGTATGCAGTCTTTTTTTTTTTCTTCTTTTTTTATTTATACCTACTACTGATAGTCTAAAGTCAAACAGCTCTTGAAAGATTTCCTATGTTTTTCTGATTGAAGCTCTGTATGGCTTCAGCATGGGCCAAGCACTCACATTTACACTACTGCAGCCACAAAGAACGGTGCACTGATAAACCGTGTTTTAGCCCTGCCATACATGGTACAAATTTCTTTCCTGCATTTGCTCGATCCTCCACAGGGTCACTAGTAAAAAGGCTTGATTTAAGTCAACTCTATTTAAATCATCATTTTTAAAGAGCAACTGTCATCTGTCACGCAGCGGCTCCTCCTCTGACCCGCTGTTGACTCACCGACAGTCCTATTTACTTAAATGGGGAGGCTGGTAATGCGGCAGTGACACTACAAGGTGAGAGACGTGGTGGCAGCAGGTGAGTGGATGCCTGCTAACAGTCGCTGCCATGCTGGTTGTATCCAAGTTGATCGATCAACTTGGTACTTTTAGCCTGCCTATTACATGGTACGAATCTCGGCTGGTTCCTGCTAAACCCGCTGAGTTTCGAACTGTGTATGGCTGGCCTAAGTAAGTTCTTTTGGCTGAGGAAACTTTTTTTTTTCCTTTTTGAAAAGTCGTCTGAGATTTATTCTCCTCTCCTGATTCAGATACAGACTGCTTGTGCTCAGTGTGCTCATCCGTGGATTTGCCTGCTAATCAGCGGAGGTGCATGTTTGTATAAAAAGCAGCACCTTAAAGCAGTACTGCAAAAGTGCTAACATTGAGCATACTGATAGGAGGGATGAGCTCACGGTCTATTCACATATTTAATAAAGGGCTGGGACCTAGTTGTGTTGGCTTCTGCAGAGAAAAGTCAGGCCTCTAGGTCCTTAGGACTGGATGGACAAAAATAAAAAGCATTTGGCACATAAAAATGCTCCTCGTGTATTTCAGCGGTTTGCCTGCAGTTAAACTTTAATGTTGGCAGCCAGAAAAAGTGACATTTTCCTTACATTCTTGAGCCCGTTTCTCACATGTGTACTATTGGAGCCCTTTGGTGCTCTGTTTTTTTAAAATAATGTAAAATGAGGTGTGACTATTGTGTGTGTGTGTGTTTTTTAATCCACAGCATAAAAGATGAAGATGAACAAATGTGTCCCATCTGCCTGCTGGGCATGCTGGATGAGGAGAGCCTGATTGTATGTGAAGAAGGCTGCAGAAACAAGCTACACCACCACTGCATGTCAATCTGTACGTCACCCACTCTTCTGCATGTCACTGTAGCACAGGCCTGGACTACACTGTCTTCCCTTCTGCACCCCTTAGACTTTTTAGATATGTGGTGGAAATAGGCACTGCTTGGTTCACATGGCAGATAGAGGTTTGTCACTCACAAATGCAAGAAATGGGGCTTCTAACCTCTTGCAACTCTTAAATTTGATTTCCAGGTTTGATTTGGACCACGCTCACCCAAATGAACTATTGGCTTAACTAACAGTTGCAATGTATGGGAACGCTGTAAAGAACTGTATGTAGCAATCAGTTGCATAAAGTATATAGCACTGTATTACAGCTGTGGTATGGAACGTTTTGTCCCACTCTCAGAACTAAACCCTATTGCTGCTTCGTCATTCACAGGGAACTTTTGTATCCCACGCCTGCACATGGCTAAGTAGTGCTCAGCCCAACTCTATTTTGTTCCAGGAGTGAGACAAGAAGTTCCCATCCCATTGCGGGAACACAGAGCTGTATACTACAAGTAGCTGAGGCTGCATACAGTTTATACAGTGCACACAGCCACTTCAACTGTTTGAAGTAAATAGTTCTCTTCTTTTTACCAGCTTGGTCCAAATGAACTATTTAAAGCCGGAAATCGGCTTTAAAGTGGAAGGCAAGTCGAAACTTAACTAAGCTTATATCTACCCCTGATCCCCCCCCCCCCAAGCTTTTTTTTTAAGCTACCATGTAAAAGGTCAACATGTGTATATACTCGCCTATTCTCCGGTCCGTTTTTATATGAGCAGCTTAAAGGGGAGTTCCACCCAAAAGTGCAACTTCCGCTTTAAGCGTTCCTCGCCCCCTTACATGCTACATTAAAATTATTATTTTTTTCTGGGGGGTCGAGTACGTACCTGGTCTTAACAGATACTTTCTGTCCTACTTACGCCTTCCGTCGCTTGGCTGCCTAGGTGACTCCTCCTCCTCCTCTCCCCCTAGGCGGCCCCTCCCTCTCTGCAATCTCCTGGGACACGTCACTAGGAGAGCTCAGCGCGACTCACGCATGCACAGTTCACGCCTGGCTGTGAAGCTGCAAGCTATCACAACTGGGGCCCCACAGTAGTAATGATGGCACTGCAGAGGAGAGGGGTAGAGGAGCGAGGCTTCGGGCAGCTGGATCGTGGGACAGGCGAGTGGCTGTTAAGTTAGCAGCTACACTTTTTTTGTAGCTGCTGACTTTTAATAAACTTGCAAAACAGTGGAACTCTGCTTTAAGTGTAGAGCATGAGGCAGCTGACCGGCTGCCCCATAGTAAGCCTATGGGTAATGTCATCACCCAGGCTCTGCAGCCATTGGTGGTGATCTTTCTACAAGTCGTTCTTCAAGTCGGCACTGAAGAGATCATGTGACCGAACCGGAGCAACTTCAGTATTGACATCTTTCCTTTTTAGATAGGCTTAAAATGGGGGTTGGAACCGGTTTAAAGGCATTGTAAAGGCCCAAACTCTATACAGTGATGCCCACGAGTCCCTCGGCCAACCGGGACTCTCCCTCCTGATTGTCTGAGACATAGCAGCGGTGCCATTTGGCTCCCGCTGCTCTCAATCTTCAGCCAATGATGAGAGAGGGCGTGGCCGAACGGCAGCTGTGTGTTTAAATGGACACACGGAGCTGGAGCTCGGCTGTCCCCATAGCAAGCTGCTTGCTGTGGGGGCACGCAACAGGAGATGGGGGGGGGGGGTGGGGGGGGACAGGAGCAGCAAAGAGGGACCCGAGCAGAGGTTGATATTGGCTGCTCTGTGCAAAACCACTGTAACAGAGCAGGTAAGTATAACATGTTTTGTTTTTAAAAAGAAAAAACAGACTACAATTTATAAGCTTAGTTAGGTTTTGATTTGCCTTACACTTTGTCGGTTTGCTGACGTCTGAAATCTGACTGACAACCTACCATTCTCTTTATAATCTGTTAGCGTTGAATGTGAAAGTTGGCAGACTCTCTCTAAAGTGAGGGATGGTGTGTGTTTGCTAGAGGTGAACATACTAGAAGGTTCAATTTCGGTCTAGAAGAAAAACCTAGCAAATGTAATTGTCTCAAAATTCGACTATTGTCAACAAAAGCCCAACTTGTGTTTTACTGATAGTCACAAAGTGATGGCAGATACAAAAACCTCACTTTAAAAGATGACACTTGCATTGGTTCTGAAATTCTTGACAAAATTTGTGCTCCTGGCTCCCACCAGAGCTGGACATGTCACTAATAAAATGTAATTGTATTGGTGTAGTGGTCTCTGCTACAAGGGAAGGTTGAGGCTCAGGAATAGCTGATGACTGTGTTGTGGTGTGTTTTTTTTTTTTTTTTTTCTGAATATCATTCCTCTAAGATCCTTCAGCAGAGGATAGAAATCAAAGTGCAGGAACCCATAAAATCTGGATTTGTGTTTACTAAGGTCAAATGACTGTTGACATTGTGGCATTACTGCCATCTTGTGTTTGCAAACATTTTAGCATTTCTATCCTGCGTTGACGTGTAATGATTATACACCTTCTTTAGCTAATTAAAGCGGTTGTATACCCCAAAACTTTTTTTTTTTTTTTTAAACCTGCAAGGCAAAGGCATAATGAGCTAGTATGACTAGCGTACTAGCTCATTATCAATTACTTGCCTTAGATTGAAGCCCCCGCAGTGGTCATCGGACACGTCCTCCGTAGCCGCCATGATACCTGGAGTGACTTCCGGGTATTTCTGCTCCGGCGCTGTGACTGGCCGGAGCGGCGATGACGTCACTTCTGCGCATGCGCGAGGGAAGGCACGATCCCCGCACTTTCCGGCAGGCTCCCATTGAGGAGCCGCCATGCTCAGTGCTCCTGCGCCGTTATCTATGGCGCGCATGTGCCGTAGACATCGGTGCTCGCTTTTCTGCAAATATCTCCTTAACTATGTACGTTAAGGAGATATTGCAAGCACCTACAGGTAAGCCTTAATGTAGGCTTACCTGTAGGTGCATGTATCACAAGATGGTATACAACCGCTTTAAGTTATTTAAAATTGGTGTAAAATTTTTTTTTTTTTTCTGAAACTGCAGGGTGACCAGTGTAAGGTTAGCGTGAGAGCCTTTAAAGTCTCAATACACTCACACCACATTTTACACGACTTACAGGTGTGTGTGTGATATTGAGATACACACGCACATATATATATATATATATATATATATATATATATATATATATATGTGTGTGTGTATGTATATATATATATATATATATAGCGCTGCGAAAACTGTTGGCGCTATATAAATCCTGTATAATTTTTATTTTTTTCCTTGTGTTCCCAAAACAGAATTTAGTGTAATAATAATTGTACTGGTTGAAAACAGGGTTGTTTACCTGGCCAGGTGAAAATGTCAGATTTAGAGGGATTGTTTGTAAATGTTCTCGCAAAGTACCTGTATGCTAAAATTCATACTCTTCACCTGAAGGCTTGCACATGCTAAAGCAGCTAACCTGTGCATTATTATTGGTACATGAAGTGTTTTTGTTGCCCAGAGCATCCCGTCCTTTTTTCCCTTTCAGACATTCTCTTGGAAAATGACAGAAGTCAGGTGGTTGCTCTATGCAGTTGGCACTTTTTACATAATTCATGTTTTTGTTGACTTTAAAGTGAATTTCCATTGTTTAGGGGCAGAGGAGTGTCGGAGAAATAGGGAGCCTCTCATTTGTCCCCTCTGTCGTTCAAAATGGAGAACGCAGGACTTCTACAGGTCAGTGTTCAGGAACCGTGTCTGAGAGCCTGTCTCTGCGGTCAATGGAGTATGTGTTCTCTAGTTTTTAATTTAAGGCTCAACCCCTGCCTTTTTTTTT
Organism: Rana muscosa; assembly: GCA_029206835.1. Lineage (NCBI taxonomy): Eukaryota > Metazoa > Chordata > Amphibia > Anura > Ranidae > Rana > Rana muscosa. The sequence continues at coordinate 1,143,150,212 of CM055116.1, read as the reverse complement.
TTTTTTTTTTTTTTCTAGTTTCGGTTAGTTACGTTTTATTGTCTGTGTCCCACTGGAGAGGTTTTCCTTAACTTTCCTATTCCAGACTTTAGATTAGGGCAAATCTTCCCCAGTGAGGACACAGATGGCAATAAAAACCTGACAGGTTTGAACTACCCTTTTGGCTAGCATGAGGTTTTAAAGAAGAACTTTATTTATTTTTTAGTTTAGAGTAAGGAAGGTTATAACCCCAACCAGATTACCCCCCCCCCCCCCTTTTTTTTTTTTTTTTTTTGTCCCATCTTGTGGAGATTTCCTTGACTTCATGTCCCACAGCCAAACATAAAGTGAGGAAATCGCTGAACATCAAGGGAGTTCCTTGGGGACCCCCCAGGTCACCAGAACTAATGTCCCCATTGGAAGATTTCCCCTTTACTTTTCTGGGGACAACCCAAAATGAGATTTTCTTTTACTTTCAATGATGGTAAACTGGACAAATGGATAGTGAGTCGTCTTAACGGGGGCACAGACCGCAATGCAAACTGACAAGAATTCTAATCCCTCTCCACTCTATCAAAGACTAGAAAAAAGTTTTAGCTTTTAATTAATAATGTAAGATGAAATAAGATACTGCCACTTTCAAAGGGAAGCCTCCAATTTATGTTGGAGGGGCTGCTCGGAAATAGGAACTATGTCCCATATATGGTGGACATGCCCTAAAATAAAAATATATTGGAAAGAGGTAATCTCAACAATAGAGGAAATCACCGGTACTAAAATACCAGAGGAGCCGTGGGTATGCCTGTTCCATGGGGTCAGAGCGTCAATCAAACAATATACGAGAACACTGATGCCCCAACTACTAAACTCTGCAAAAAGTTTAATCCCTAGACCGTGGCAGGACCCTGAGAGCCCTTCGCTGAGGAGTTGGTTTTGTAAAATAAGCAAAATTTACAGTTGGGAGCTTCTAAGGTTCAGCGGGGAGGTGGGAAGTAGGGTTTGAAGTGAAATGAAGAGACTGGTTAAAGTATAAGCAATCACTGAGATTTGCCGAAAAGATGGGAGTATAGGTGGAGAGAAGGAAAGGGGAGTGAGATGGGCAGTAGGACAGGAAGCAGTAAGTTGGAGAGAAGAGGGGTGGTTGGGTGGGGGGGGGAGGTAACTTAAACTGCGGTAATATGTATAAGGGGGGCCGGTCGGGGAAACACGGCTCTGATTGAATTTTGTATGTATTTTCAAACTCAAAGAAATTGAAGAAAAATATACTGCCTTATAAAAGGGAAGCTCATTTTATTTTATTTTATTAGCCACGAAATGTCAACTCCTGTGGATTCTCCTCCTCCTGTTCTGCGGGCTGCTCAGCAACAATCTCTACAACAGCAGCAGCCTACAGCTGGATCCCAAAGGTCACAGGATTCAGATTTAAACCTGACTCATTATGGGGTTCAACAGATTCCCCCTTCCTACAAAAGCATGGCTGAGCCATGGATTCAGGTAAGAGGGTAACTTGGATATTACTTTCATTGCTTATAAAATGACTTGCATATCTGCAGCAGCTCTTAATTACTTGCTGTTACAAGGGAGAGTAATAGAAAATGTCTGACATCTGTAAATCAATAGGCACCACATCCCGTTTAGGTAAAGCACAAAGAATTTTGGTGAATGGGATTTTTAAGGTGCAAAGAGACACAATATAGATCAAAAAATTAAATTTTTATTGGTATAAAAAAAATATAGAAATATGTATAAACATGTAATAAAATTCATCTATATTACACTTAATAACCAAAGTAGTATACAGACAAAATATTCTCGACATTTTACCAATTTAACTGGCTTCTTCAGGAGACTTTTGTCAGGTATTACTGAAACGTAAGATATACAACCTAAGTATACAATAACAATATGCAAATACATTTCTTTACAAAATAATATTCATAAACATTCAAACACAGGAATGACCTAGACAAGAACCAAAGCAACCGCATAGGAAAATCACTAGTACCTGTATATTATATAGATGAAATAAATCAAATGGCTGAATTAGAATCGGGGACGCTCTCAAAAAGGAGTAAAATTGGTGAACCAGAGGGGATGTTTTATACACAGCACGGAATAAATCCATGTGCATGGACAGGCACTGAAAGATAAGTCCTCTAAGGGAGAGGAATAAAACTTAAATTGAGTATGCAAAGATACGATTTAATTGATATTGTTGGTGATAGAAAATCAATCACTAGATACCTGAAATCACTAAAAGGCATCGAGATATTAAATCCCCAATTTAGATGCCCAAAAAATAGTGGTTACAAGAAAAATGATTGGTACAAGAAAAACTTTAGGTGAATCATTCACCAACAGGATCAAAGTTATCCAAATGAATGTTGGAGATAGACGAAAGTCACTACCTGGATATTCCACCAACCAGATGAAATCCAAGCGAGGAGAAACCAGAGATTTTGGCCAATCAGATCATATTTGGCCGGCTCGATTCTAAGGAAAAAGTGATTGCTAGTAAATCTAAAGTAATGTGAAGCAATGTAGATGAAGGCTGAAATGCCATTTCCAAAATTAAAATACTTCCATGGAATCGTTGCCAAGAATACACCTCTCCCGATAGCAGTGGGTGGGCGCGTCAGTTCCTAATAGGAAAGGTGACTTGGCATTTATCTTTCAAGCCGCAGTTGTTTTTTACTGCGTCTGGTGTTTTCAAGCGTCATTTCCGGTGCGCAGCTTCATGGCTTCACGTCATTTCCGGTCGTCCGGCACCCTATTGCGTCATTACCAGAGGATTTTTTTTGGCCCTTTCATACACGGAACTGACGCGCCCACCCACCTCTAGAGTTGGCGCCAATTTGGCGTCCTATTGGCGTGGGAGGAGATGGCTATTTAAAGCTCATGTATTTGGCTTTGATGGCATAGCTGCTGCTATCGGGAGAGGTGTATTCTTGGCAACGATTCCATTTAAGGTATTTTAATTTTGGAAGTGGCATTTTAGCCTTTTATCTACATTGCTTCACATTACTTTAGATTCTTACTAGCAATCAATTTTTCCTTAGAATCGAGCCAGCCAAATATGATCTGATTGGCCAAAATCTCTGGTTTCTCTTCGATTGGATTTCATCTGGTTGGTGGAATATCCAGGTAGTGACTTTCATCTATCGCTAACATTCATTTGGATATCTTTGATCCTGTTGGTGAATGATTCACCTAAAGTTTTTTTTTCTTGTACCAATCTCTTTTCTTGTAACCACTACTTCTCTTACCATCGATGGACTGACACGGTGTCTCTTTACACTTTACACGTGGGTTATGTCCCTGCTTGCAGGAGAAGACCTAGGCAGAATGTGAAATGTTATACATACATTCTAAAAGCCAGAGCTGAACAGCCCCACCCAGGGGGCGGTCCCTCCGGACATAACCCTCCCACTACAGTCAGCAGACTTCAGTTTTTTTTCTGCCTAGCAGAAGGAGAAGACGTGGCTCTCTCAGGAGCCAGTCTCCTGACCTATTTTTATTCCTTTTCTGGAATTCTTTTTTTTTTTTTTGAGAATTTTCTATCAACTGTCGGCTGGGCAACAGGTTGGGTACAAGATATCCTCGTAGTCTTCCCTGTCCGACCATTGAGCGTGCTGATCCTCGCCTTGTGTGCGTGAGACTCAGTTCACGACAGGCCCCATGACTCCAGGGGTGGCCGGGTTTGCTTTCATGCTCCCACGGTCCTCTCAAGACTGAACAGTTCCTGACTGACTGTATCTTTCGCAGTGGACCGGGCTGACAGCTACTCAGTACTGCACTGTGATAGTCCTGTCAGAAACACACCAGTGGGTCCCTCAGGGGACGGGTAAGTAGTCTCTCCTTCCTGCAAGTGAGTACAAAAGGCTGTGTGTTTCTCTGTGGGGGATTTTCCCTGTCTCCCCCTGTATTTCATTGTCACTCTCTGTCACCATTGCTGGCGCTGTGCTGTGTATGGTGCCTGGGGGTCACACTGTTATTGGAGTGGCTAATGCTGGTCTGCAGATATGCTTGGGGCCTTTTTTGTGTATTTTGGGGCCTGAGCGCCGAGTGGCGCTGTGTGTGTGCTGTTTTTTTTTCACTTTTGCTGAGTCATGGCGGCCATCTTGCTGCGGATCGCCTCAGTGAAGTGCGGCGGCCATTTTCTTGTAGCCCGCGCGCTCTTCAGCACTAGTTTTGGCCTCTAGCGCTGCTGTAACAGCGCGAATCTCCTCACAGCGCGGTACAGACAGCGGAACTGAGCGGTCCCTGGTTCGGTTTGGTGAGTCCCCTGGGCGCCCCCTCCTCAGTCAGCACAGCCTGTGGGTGGACTTTTTATCTGAGGAGTCTCAGAGGGGGGCAATATGGAGTCTGTCACCAGCTTCCCCTAAATGTCAGTGGACAACAGGCAGTGCTTCAGCACCTGCGGTCCCTAGGGACCAGTTGTGCGCAGTCCTGGAATCATTTCTGACCAGGATGGGAGCTGTGTGCAAGCGCAAGGGAGCAAAAAAGCGCCCTCTCCCCACTTTACTTCATGAGGGCAGTGCGCTGATTCAGATATGGGCCTACCGCTCAGGACCCTAGTTCTGAATGTATTGGATGGTTTTGAACAGGACATTCCTTATGAGGAAAACTCCAGTTCTGAGTCAGTAAATGACAGGGCGCTTGTTAGTGTACTCATGACTGCGGTGAGGGACACTCTCAAGCTAAAATGCTGCGGATGCAGAACCTCAGGCGGATACAGTCTCTTTTGGTTCTTTTAAGGCCAGGCCTTCTAAAGAGGTTTTTCGATATGTACTTTCTTTGACCAGCTCATTGATAAGGTCTGGGAAAAGCCGCAGAAGAATTTTTATATGGTCCCGCGGCGTTTGTCTATCAGATACCCCTTGAAGATGCCATACTTAAAAAGTGGGCTTCTCCCCCAAGGTCGACCCTCCAGTCGCCCGGTTGAACAAGGCCATCACTCCCGATGGAGGGGACTCCTGCATTTGAGGACCCCACTGACAGGAGGTCAGAAGTGGTGAGCAGAGCCATGTTTGCCTTGTTGGGATCCGCCCTACGGCCTTTGGTAGCGGCGACCCTTGTGTCTTAAACACTTACAGGTTGGGCAAAAATGTTGCACCTAGCTGTACAGGAGCATAATCTTCCTCCAGACACAGTTGCTTTGGCCCACCAACTGGTTCAGGGCCTGGCTTATGTGTGCGACGCCACGTTGGACGCGGCCCCTTTAATATCCAGGGTCTCTGTCTCGGCGGTGGTATTGCGTCGTCTTATCTGGTTGAAGTGCTGGTCTGCTGACCTAGCCTTAGGAAGCTCCTGACGGATCTACCATTTTTAAAGGTGGTAGACCTTTCGGTGCTGCTCTGGATGACATTGTCATGGGAGGTAAAAGCACTCTTCTTCCTTAGACTAGCAAGGGTGAGGAGGCCCGCCGCAAACAGGGGCCTTCCTTTCCAGCAAAACGGGGTTTTTTAGTCAGTCAGTCCACGGGTAGGCCCTCTCAGACTGACGGCAGTGCGGCTGGTGGGCACCATTGCCCCTGGGTGCGTAAGCCGAACAAGTGGCTCCCAAGCCCGCCTCCGCGTGAAGTCTTGCCTCCGCCCGACTCTGGGGTGGAGGGACGACTTCGCAGGTCACGAATCGGTGGTCCTCCCGAATCTCCGACCTGGTGGGTGTGCGAGGTGGTCACCTCAGGATACAGGATAGTATTCTGATCCTGGCCCCCAGACAGATTCTTTCCCTCAAATCTTCCTCTCCTTCCTACCTGTCGGGCAGCCCTCTTGGGGGCTGTACAGGATTTGATCAGGTCCGGAGTGATTGTGCCGGTTCCGTCACAGGAGAGTTTTCAGGGATTCTACTTGAATCTGTTTGTCGTCCCAAAAATAGGACGTGGTTCGACCTATCCTGGACCTCAAGGCCCTGAATGCCTTCGAGAAGGTGCAGAAATTCCGCATGGAATCCATTCGCACGGTGATCGCTACACTCCACCAAAGGGATTTTCTTCTGGCATCCTTGGACTTCAAGGACGCCTACTTGCATGTTCCGATCTGCGCAAGTCACCAGAAGTTTCTGCGCTTTGCGATCAGCGAAGTCCACTATCGAATGTGGCTCTTCCTTTCGGCCTAGCCTCGGCACCAAGGGTGTTCACCAAGGTGCTTGCTCCGGTTCTAGCCTTCTGTTACAGCGAGGCATTGCTGTCATGGGCTATCTGGACGATCTTCTGCTAAGAGCAGAAAGTGGATCAGACTTGGAGGAAAGGTGACTATCGTCAGTTAGACCCTCAGGGACTTGGGTGGTTCCTGAACATTCAGGAGTCAGTCCTGGTCCCGACTCAGTGTCTGGAGTATCTAGTTCTGATTCTGGACTCCTTGGAGGCAAAGGTATCCTACCTCTGGAGAAGTTGCTGACACTTCAGTCTGCGGTGCGGGTGCTGACATCCCAAAAAATGGTTGTCAATCCGTTTTTTGCATGAGAGTCCCGAGACTCGTGGTGGCCTCCTTCGCGGCTGTTCCGTATGCCCAATCACACACCAGGGCATTGCAGAGGGCAGGAAGCTCCTGTCCCTGCGGTTAGTGATCCGGACTGGCATGCAGAACCTCACAGGTTCGATCCCACATGGAGCAACCGCTAAATAACATTGCAGAAGGAGATCTTGTCCACCTGGGACAAATCCCCGTTGTTCTTGGATCTTCAGATCCAGGTGATTCACCTGGTCAGGGCGCCCCTGACATGGTGGTTGAGATCCTCGGCTCTTCGGTCCGGAAAGTCGTTCCCCTCCCATCCAATGGACGGTACTCACGACGGACACCAGCCTGACGGGCTGGGGTGGAGTCTGGGGAGTCCTGTCGGCTCAGGCCTTGGACTCCGGACGAGCCCGTTTACCAATCACTGTTCTGGAAATACGGGCCATCGGACTGTGTCTCTCTCCTCAGGTCGGAGAGAGTACGGGGTCGCTCCATCAGGAGCCAGTCAGACACCGCCACGGCGGTGGCGTATGTAAACCATCAAGGGGGAACTCGGAGCTCAGCTGCGGCTTCCGAGGTAGTCCGTATCCTGAAGAGGGCCGGAAGAAACGTGCCGGCTCTGTAGGCCATTTTACATTCTGGGCATAGACAATGGGCAGGCGGACTATCTGAGTCGCCAATCGCCAGACACCGGACCAAGAAGAGTGGTCCTTGCATATTTCAACTCCTTTACCGACGGTGGGGCACGCCGGATGTGGACCTGATGGCCTCTCGACTCAATCGCAAGGGTCGAGGTTGTGGCCAGATCCAGGGATCCTTGGGCGATGCGTTGGTGGCCCCATAGGGTCCTTATCGCCTGATATAAACTCCGGCAATCCTAATTGTTCCGCATTGGCCTCAGCATCACTAGTACGCTGATCTGGCACGTCTCGTCGCGGACGTTCCCTGGTGGTTGCCGATGAGAGAGGACCTTCAGTCTCAAGGTCCTAGGTTTCATCCGGCTTACAGTCTCTGGCTTTGGCTTTAACGGCAGGGCTGTTAAAAGCCAGGTGTTGAGGGACCGAGGTCTCTCGGACTCGGTCATTTTGACCATGTTAAGGACACGGAAGTCTTCCTCCAGGCAGATCTATCACCGTGCATGGAAAGCTTATATCGCCATGTGCGAAGCGCTGGACTGGCGTCCTTGGACGTATTCCGTCCCCAGAATCCTGCGTCCTCTGCAGTGTGGAGTGACCCAAAAGCTTGCTTTGAGTACCATCAAGGATCAGATTTCGGCCTTGGCCGTCTTCTTTCAGCGACCTCTAGCGGGTCATTTTTCTTGGTTAGCACCTTGTGTTGGGGGTTCGCCATGTGCTCCCTCCTGTCAAGCCTCCTCTCCCACCGTGGGATCTGAATTTGGTGCTCTCGGTCCTCCAGGAACCTCCTTTTGGGAATATCCGGGATATTCCCCTCTTGTCTTGTCTCAGAAGGTGGCCTTTTTAGTGGCAATCACTTCTGTTTGACGAGTGTCTGAGTTGGCGGCTTTGTCCTGCAAGTCGCCATATTTGGTCATCCATAAGGATAAGGCGGTGTTGCATCCGCGACCTTCCTTTTTTGCCAAAGGTGGTGTCGTCCTTTCAACTACATGAGGACATTGCCCTCCCGTCCTTGTGTCCTCACCCATCGCATCCCAGAGAGTTTGCGCTGCACATATTGGAGGTGGTACAAGCCTTACGGGTGTACCTGTCTGCTACTGCTTCTATTCGGAAGTCCGACTCACTGTTTGTGACTGTCTCTGGTCCATAACAGGGCCAAGCGGTTTCGTCTGCCATCATTTTTAGGGGAATCAGACAAACCGTCATCAAAGCCTATGCTCTCAAAGGGCGGGTGCCTCCCTTTCCGGTTACGGCGCATTCCACCAGGGCAATTGGTGCTTCCTGGGTTTCCCGACATCAAGCGTCGGTTGCACAAGTGTGCAAGGCGGCGACCTGGTCGTCTGTTCATGCCTTTTTAAGTTTTTTATAAGGTTAATGTGGCTGCATCTTCGGATGCTTCCTTCGGCTGCAGGGTGCTGCAGGCCGCTGTTTAAAGTTGCGACTCCTCCGTTGAGGAGCTCTGCCTTATTGGAGTGAAGTTTTGGTTTTTCCATTTATACTGCTCCCATCCCTCTTGACACTGCTTTGGGACATCCCACGTGTAAAGTGTAAAGAGACACCGTGTCAGTCCATGGATGGTAAGAGAAAATAGGATTTTTTGTACTCACCGTAAAATCCTTTTCTCTGACATCCATGGACTGACACGGCACCCACCCTTCCTTTTAAGTTTGTACTGCTTTGTTACGAACTGAAGTCTGCTGACTGTAGTGGGAGGGTTATGTCCGGAGGGACCGCCCCCTGGGTGGGGCTGTTCAGCTCTGGCTTTTAGAATGTATGTATAACATTTCACATTCTGCCTAGGTCTTCTCCTGCAAGCAGGGACATAACCCACGTGTAGTGTAAAGAGACACCGTGTCAGTCCATGGATGTCAGAGAAAAGGATTTTACGGTGAGTACAAAAAATCCAATTTTTTTAGTCATCTAAATTGGGGATTTAATATCGCGATTCCTCAGCGATTCCTTGAAGTGATTTCAGGTATCTAGTGATTGCTTTTCTATCACCAACAATATCAATTAAATCGTATCTTTGCATTCTCAATATAAGTTTTATTCCTCTCCCTTTAGAGGACTTCTCATAATCTTTCAGTGCCTGTCCATGCACATGGATTTATTCTGTGCTGTGTATAAAATAACATCTCCTCTATGGTTCACCAATTTTACTCCTTTTTGAGAGCATCCCCGATTCTAATTCAGCTATTTGATTTATTTCATCTATAATATACAGGTACTAGTGATTTTCCTATGCGGTTGCTTTGGTTCTTGTCTGTGTCATTCCTGTGTTTGAATGTTTATGAATATTATTTTGTAAAGAAATTTATTTGCATATTGTTGTTGTATACTTATGTTGTATATCTTACATTTCAGTAATAACTGACAAGACTCCTGAAGAAGCCAGTTAAATTGGCGAAACGTCGAGTATTTTGTCTGTATACTACTTTGGTTATTAAGTGTAATATAGATGCATTTTATTACATGTTTATACATATTTCTATATTTTTTTTATACTAATAAAAATTAAATTTTTTGATATATATATATATATATATATATATATATATATATATATATATATATATTTGTGTCTCTTTTGCACCTTTAAAAATCCCATTCACCAAAATTCTTTGTACTTGCTGTTACAGTCCTGACACTTCTGTGTGGAGTCAAGAGCTTGGCTCTACCTCCTGCGCCATTTTTTCCCCACACACATTCCTATTTGCTTATCACTGATGGCTGCTTCCAAAAGCTAATAGGAACTTTCAGAAGGCAGTGAGGGGTGGGCAAGCTTCATCAGGAAGTGCTGAAGCTTTGCCTGGAATCCTGATCTTTATTCTAAGCAAAGAAATCGTGATTCTCATTTTGGCCAGAATCGTGCAGCTCTATCGGACACTTGCCTGTCCTGGAGTCCAGCGGTAATGGCACCGCAGCTGCTGATTCCATCAGCTGTCGGGTGCATGCCCCTTCATTGCGAGTAGGGGAACCCTGCAGTAAAGCCTTACGGCTTCACGCCGGTAACCCTACTGCGCATGCGTGTGGCTCTGCTCCTCTCTCCTACTGGGCCGGGAAAGGTAGAGGGAGCCCGGGCGGTGAGATCAATACCCACGGCTGAGGCTCCTGGAAGTGGAACAGGATACCTGTTAGACATGTATCCCCCCCCCCCCCCCGAAAGCTGGGGGGGCGCTAGTACGACGAGTGGAAGTTCCACTTTTAGGTGAAACTCTGCTTTAAATCTTTCCAATTCTGTGATTCACACTTTATCTTCTGTGTATGACACCACATGATATAAATAAATTACTCACACACACACCCCGCCACCGCAGCTAGCCTCATTTATTGACCCCCTAAAAGGTCAAATTGCGCCTGTCCCTATAATGGAAAATAATTCCTTGGTTCATCATAAACCTGGTATCTCTCCAGTTTCTTTGGACAATAAATGTAAGACATTCAAATCCCAAAGATACTGCTTAACGACAAAATAATATATAAAGACCATCATAATTTATTCCATAAAATAAAAAATGTAACTACCAAAATTTAACTCGCGTGTAAATGTGCACAATACTGGTGCACGGCAGACACCATTCCAGGATACACCACTGGAGGCAAACTACATTGAGGCTACAATCTGTAGTGATATTTGCCAGAAACCAAGCTTTTTTTAAACTGTCCCCTTAAGAGATGGAGTGTGGTTAATGTTACCCATCGGCATTCAGCGACTTGATCTTCTGCCCTGCTTCCTGTATCCTTGTGTGTCACTGGCTCGCCCCCTAACGAGTTACACCTTAGGTACTTGGCTTCATCGGAGGGATTGGCTCTCTTAAAGGGGACAGTTTTAAAATCTGTTTCTGCAGAATGTCACTACAAACTGCAGCCTCTTAAGATTTTATTGCTCTCTGGTTCCCCCCCTCTATTTGCCTCTATTTGTCTTGGTGACTATTGTCAGACAAATTCTGCATAGTGGCGAAAGATAATTGTGGCATCAGGATTTAGGAAAATTGGACAGGTAAGTCTGCATAATCTACAGTTCCCAGAGTCTTTTGCACAGCCAGTGTTTGGCTTTGAATTAAAGACCAGGCCTTGTGATTTAAAGGAACAAGTGCTAATAAAACCAGTTATTATGTTGACCTGTTCATCATTTTATTTTTTTTCTTTGTGCAGGTCTTTGGAATGGAATTAGTAGGCTGCTTGTTTTCTCGCAACTGGAATATCCGAGAAATGGCTCTGCGACGACTCTCGCATGATGTCAGTGGGGCCCTGTTGTTGGCTAATGGTGAAAGCACTGGAAATTCTGGCAATGGCGGCACTCCTAGCAGTTCCACCCCACACTCTGCCAGTGGCTCATCTCAGTCCAGTATCTCAGGGGATGTTGTTGTAGAGGCCTGCTGTAGTGTACTGTCAATGGTGTGTGCTGACCCTGTCTACAAAGTCTACGTTGCTGCTTTAGTAAGTCGACTTAAAACTGTTTTTTTTTATTTATGATGACTGAATTACTGTACTTCTAAGATCCAGTGCCAATGTGGCCCTAGACTTATTTATATTGAAAATGTATCTGTAAAATTATGAAAGCTCTGTCTTGGACACGACCGAATTCCTCTACTTTTTTTTTGATTGGCTGCCTCAAATGTTTTAGTAGTTGAAACTGCCAGTCATGGAACAGGAAGACGTAGAGACGGTTTGGTTACCAGAAATGGCTTGGCTGGCCACAAGAATTTTTCAGATCATTGAAACTTTTTTATTTTTTTATTTTTCTGTCATCCATTTCAATTTTCCTTTGTTTTATTCTCTCAGAAAACGTTACGAGCCATGCTGGTGTACACTCCATGTCATACAACCGCTGAAAGGAAAAAACTGCAACGGCTTCTTAACCCTGTTGTGGAGACCATCCTGGTCAAATGTGCCGATGCCAACAGGTAATCTAAAGGAAGAACTGTATATGACTGTACATGAACTGCTATTTCTGAAAGACCTCTCATGAAACCCTTTGTTGCTTCTTGCAGCCGGACAAGTCAGCTTTCTGTGTCAACATTGCTGGAGCTATGCAAAGGACAAGCAGGAGAGTTGGCTGTGGGAAGAGAGATTCTTAAATCTGGTTAGTACCACCTTCAATTATCCATACATGTGCAGTTTGAGCTGCAAGAGGTTTTTCCCATTTGCCAGTACCCACATTAATTTGCAATACCTGGGCCAGTGATGCTTTTCGTATATTCTCCAGAGTTTCTGTAGTTTGCTTGCTGAATGGGTGAGAGAGGAGATGCACCAACTAACAGACCATAAAAATTCACCCCAACCCCCTAGTTCATGGAATTTATTTTCTAAACAAGTATATAGTATATCCAGAGTTTTTAAAAGGCAAACTCTACCCAAAAGGATTTCATTTTTGGGTGGCATGACTTTACCCACCAGCTTGAATCTGGTATAGAATCCAGTGAAATTTCCCTACACTAGTTTGTGCCTTGGCCCCATCTATCAGACTGAGGACATGAGACTATATGTTAGGTTTGTAGTGGATGTGGCAGTCGATTAGAACTAGGAATTCTGTTGTAGACATTTCAAAACTAGCGTTCCTAACATATACCGGTAAGTAACCCACATGTAAATTCATATTGCCATCGTACCATTTTAAAAGATATCGTCTTTTTGGGAAAAACTAGTTTTAATGTTGTGAATGACTGCTCTTTTCCATCAGTTGACAATTAAGTTTGTATATTATAATTATTTGCAAACTTTCTTTATTAACCACTTAAGCCCCGGACCATTTGGTAGCTAAAGGACCAGGGGTGAATTCAGAATTTTGCACTGCGCTGCTTTAACTGTAAATTGTGCGGACATGCAATGTTGTACCCAAACGAAATTTGCGTCCTTTTCTTCCCACAAATAGAGCTTTCTTTTAATGGTATTTGATTGCCTCTGCGATTTTTCTTTTTTGCGATATAAACGGAAAGACCGAAAATTTTGAAAAAAAATGATATTTTCTACTTTCGATTATAAGAAAAATCTAATAAACTCAATTGTAGTCATACATTTAGGCCAAAATGTATTCAGCCACATGTCTTTAGTAAAAAAATGTCAATAAGCGTATATTTATTGGTTTGCGCAAAAGTTATAGCGTCTACAAACTAGGGTACATTTTCTGGAATTTACACAGCTTTTAATTTATGACTGCCTATCTCATTTCTTGAGGTGCTAAAATGGCAGGGCAGTACAAAACCCCCCCAAATGACCCCATTTTGGAAAGTAGACACCCCAAGGAAATTGCTGAGAGGCATGTTGAGCCCATTGAATATTTTTTTTTTGTCCCAAGTGATTGAATAATGACAAAAAAAAAAAATTACAAAGTTGTCACTAAATGATATATTGCTCACACATGCCATGGGCATATGTGAAATTACACCCCAAAATACATTCTGCTGCTTCTCCTGAGTACGGGGATACCACATGTGTGGGACTTTTTGGGAGCCTAGTCCAGTACGGGACCCCAAAAACCAAGCACCGCCTTCAAGGTTTCTAAGGGCATACATTTTTGATTTCACTCCACTACCTATCACAGTTTTGAAGGCCATAAAATGCCAAGATGGCACAAAACCCCCCCCCCAAATGACCCCATTTTGGAAAGTAGACACCCCAAGCTATTTGCTGAGAGGCATGTTGAGCCCATTGAATATTTTTTTTTTTTTTGTCCCAAATGATTGAATAATGACAAAAAGAAAAAATGTACAAAAAGTTGTCACTAAATGATATATTGCTCACACATGCCATGGTTATATGTGGAATTTGCCCCCAAAATACATTCTGCTGCTTCTCCTGAGTACGGGGATACCACGTGTGGGACTTTTTGGGAGCCTAGCCGCGTACGGGCCCCCGAAAACCAAGCACCGCCTTCAGGTTTTCTAAGGGTGTAAATTTTTGATTTCACTCCTCACTACCTATCACAGTTTCGAAGGCCATAAAATGCCAAGATAGCCCAAAACCCCCACAAATGACCCCATTTTGGAAAGACACCCCAAGCTATTTGCCGAGAGGCATGGTGAGTATTTTACAGCTCTCATTTGTTTTTGAAAATGAAGAAAGACATTTTTTTTTTTTTTTTTTCTTTTTTAAATTTTTAAAACTTTGTGACAAAAAGCGAGATCTGCAAAATACTCACAATACCTCTCAGCAAATAGCTTGGGGTGTCTACTTTCCAAAATGGGGTAATTTGGGGGGGTTTTGTGCCATCTGGGCATTCCATGGCCTCCGAAACTGTGATAGGCAGTGAGGAGTGAAATCAAAAATTTACACCCATAGAAATCCTGAAGGCGGTGCTTGGTTTTCGGGGTCCTGTACGCGGCTAGGCTCCCAAAATGTCTCACACGTGGTATCCCCGTACTCAGGAGAAGCAGCAGAATGTATTTTGGGGCAAATTCCACATATAACCATGGCATGTTTGAGCAATATATAATTTAGTGACAACTTTTTGTACAATTATTTTATTTTTATTTTTTCTTTTTGTCGTTATTCAATCACTTGGGACAAAAAAAAAAAATATTCAATGGGCTCAACATGCCTCTCAGCAAATAGCTTGAGGTGTCTACTTTCCAAAATGGGGTCATTTGGGGGGGTTTTGAACTGTCCTGGCATTTTATGCACAACATTAGGAAGCTTATGTCACACATCATCCACTCTTCTAACCACTTGAAGACAAAGCCCTTTCTGACACTTTTTGTTTACATGACAACCATTTTTTTTTTTTTGCAAGAAAATTATGTTGAACCCCCAAACATTATATATTTTTAAAGCAAATGCCCTACAGATTAAAATAGTGGGTGTTGCATTTTTTTTTCCACACAGTATTTGCGCAGCGATTTTTCAAACTCATTTTTTGGGGGAAAAACACACTTTTTTTAATGCACTAAAAAACACTATATTGCCCAAATGTTTGATGAAATAAAAAAGATGATCTTAGGCCGAGTACATGGATACCAAACACGACATGCTTTAAAATTGCGCACAAACGCGCAGCAGCGAGAAACTACATTCATTTTTAAAAGCATTTAAAAGCCTTTACAGGTTACCACGTTAGATTTACAGAGGAGGTCTACTGCTAAAATTACTGCCCTCGATCTGACCTTCGCGGTGATACCTCACATGCATGATGCAATTGCTGTTTACATATGACGCTAGACCGACGCTTGCGTTTGCCTTTGCGCAAGAGCAGGGGGGGACAGCGGTGCTTCTTTTTTTATTTATTTTTTATTTTGCTATTTTATTTTTAAACTGTTCCTTCCATATATTTTTTTTTTTTTTTTTTTTTATTGTTATCTCAGGGAATGTAAATATCCCCTATGATAGCAATAAGTAGTGACAGGTACTCCTTTTTTTTTGAAAAAAATTGGGGGGTTAGACCCTAGATCTTTCCTCTGCCCTCAAAGCATCTGACCACACCAAGATCGGTGTGATAAAATGCTTTCCCAATTTCCCAATGGCGCTGTTTATATCCGGGGGGGGGGGGGCATTCCCTCCCACTGCTTGTAAAAGCAGTCTAGAGGCTAATTATCTGCTAGAATTGCTTTTACATGAAAGCCGGCCACTGGCTGAAAAGAATGATACCAAGATAATACCTAAACCTGCAGGCATCATTCTGGTATAAACATTCAAAGTCCAGCAACATACCAGTACGTTGCTGGTCCTTGTTGGACATGTATTGTAATCTTTTTTTTCATGCAGCCTGTTGGCTGAACGAAAAAAAGAGATTGATCGGTGGGTATGCCCACCATTAGAATACCTCCCTTCATCCACCCACTTCTAATGATGGGGCATATATGCGAAGCATGGGGGCATCCTCCCGCAAAAAAGTTATGCCGCGTACACACGATCTGACTTTTCCACGGGCAAGCCTTTGTCAAAATTTCGACCGTATGTACGCGGCATGAAAGGTTATGCCGCGTACATACGGTCAAACTTTTCCACGGGCAAGCCTCCGTCGGAATTTCGACCGTATATACGCGGCATTAGGAGCAAAATCGCTCCTCCGCCCCTGCTGCCCCCATGCTTCGGCATATATGCTCTTTTTTTTTTTTTTTTTAACTGTGGTGGTGAAATCACCTCCTACAGCACTGAAGTCACGGCTTTATGTATCGTGGGAGCAAACGCTGTTGCTGTCAAGATAAATAATTCCGCGCTGCAGTTGAATGGCGCACCTGAAAACAAAAAATTACATACCTGAAAAGCAAGCATGATAAAACATTGCAGAATGGAATACAGTAAAAAAAGAGCAGAACAATAGAGAAAATAGAGAGAGAGAGAGAGAACAATAAAACGACAACTATTTTTTTATTTTTTTTATTTTATATATTTGTGTTTTTTTTTTGTTTTTTTTTTGTTTTTTTAAACTTTAACAACTGTAATGGTTTGGGTCTCTCAAAATGTAATGGCATCTTGGGAGACCCTGTGTAAGTGTGTCCTAGTCTGTGAAATGCTGTACCCTACGCTAAAACTTCACTTTTGAGTGGTAGCGTTCAAAACATTCACCAAGGCAAAGACCAGGTTTGTCAGGACAGAGTGGACAATAACGGGTGTCACGCCTAAATCCGCGCTTGCTACAGACACGACATCTTTTTTGGGGGGTTCGTTGGGTACGGGTACTCGGGAGGAGATGCGTATAATGCCTCTCATGCAGCCGGCTTACTGCATTTGGTAGGGGATGGTGAGGTGCAGAACCGCCTGGATACAGGAGTTCTGTGACTATCTCATTCTGGAATTTTAGAAGAGTCCCGCCTGAAGCTCTGTATAGCACATGAGCGTTCAGCAAAGCCAATTGGAATAAGGATAGACACTTTTTTGTACCAGCGTCTCGCCTTGCGGTCAATTAGATACAGCGCCATCAACTGGTCGTTGAGGTCCACCCCTCCCATATTTTTGTTATATTCGTGGACACAGAGGGGTTTCTCCACAACACCAGTCGCCGTACGAATTTGGACTGTCGTGTCTGCATGAAGGGAGGTAAGAAGGAAAACATTCTTATTGTCCCTCCACTTCATAGCGAGCAAGTTATTACACTTTACGCAGGCTCTCTCCCCCAGCCTAAGACGGGCATCTACAAGCCGCTGGAGAAAGCCCCGGCGATTAGGTCGCACGGTGCCACATGCTCCAATCTGATGATCAAACAAGTGACTAAACAGTGGCACGCTCGTGTAATAATTGTCCACATACAAGTGGTACCCCTTTCCGAATAAGGGTGACACCAAGTTCCACACTATCTTGCCAGCGCTCCCTATGTAATCCGGGCAGTTGACCGGCTCAACCTGACTATCTTTTCCCTCATAAACCATAAAGCTCCATACATAGCCTGTTGCCCTGTCACAGCACTTATAGAGCTTGACCCCGTATCTGGCACGCTTGCTGGGAAGGTACTGCTTGAAAGCCAAGCGGGCAGAAAATTTAATCAGGGACTCATCAACGCAGACAGCTTGATCGGGAATAAACAAGGCTGCAAAACGTTTGTTGAAGTGGTTTATGAGGGGCCGAATTTTATAGAGCCGGTCGTATTCAGGGTCCCCACGTGGACGACTAAGTTCATTGTCGTTGAAGTGCATGAACCGCAAAATCTGCTTGTATCGTTTCCTGGGCATGGAGGCAGAGAACACGGGCATGTGGTCAATTGGGTGCGTGGACCAATAAGCACGCAATGACGGGAATTTATGTATGCCCATGTTGAGGGAAAGGCCCAGAAAGGTCTTAAATTTGGAAACCGTAATTGGTTTCCAATCTTTGGCAATGGAAGGCAACTGGGGATTAGCGGCGATGAATTGACCAGCATATAAATTACTCTGGTCCACAATAGATCTATAGAGATCTTCCGTGAAAAACAGCGAATAAAAATCGATTGGCATAAAATCAGCTGTTTCCACCTGAATACCGGGTTGGGCAGTGAATGGGGGAAGTACGGGTTCTGCAGAAGTGGTGGGGACCCAATCAGGATAGGCGAATTCTGCAGGAAGGGCACTATGGGCACGACGGGCCTGCCTTTGTCTTCTTGGTGGCAGCGGGACACTACTTGTGCTTGCCACCTCGACAGCTTGAACTGCACTTATGGGGCTCGCCACGTCACCACGTGATACTGCAGTGCTGGATGTACGCCCAGGCTGTACTAGGCCGCTGGTGCTTGCCAATTCACCAGAAGGAATAGCGGCGCTAGTACTACTCTGCTCCATGATACGAGAGCCCTGCGGTTCTTGCTCCTCAACAACCTCAGAAGATAGGGATCGGATACGCCTGACCTTAGCAGGGACCTCAACTTCGTCGTCAGAGCTATCTGACGTGGGGCCGCTGACGTCTGTCTTCTACGGGAAGATATTCTGAGCCTGAATCTGACAGATACGTGACCTCCTCTTCACTATCTGTCATGCTCAGAATCTCGTAGGCCTCTTTACTAGTGTACCTTCGACTTGCCATTTTGGGCTCTAAATTTAGGGGTACACTAGTAAGATTCACAGGAAAAAAAGCACCTGACTGTCGTCAGCAAATATATCAAACGCTACAAAAAAAACTGTTAGCGGTCGCAGGGATCAGGACTGTCTCTGCGAACGCTGCAGTTATGTGTTTTGTGTTTGGTAAGTGACAGTGATCGATCGATACTGCACTTGGGTGGGCTGGGCGGAGGGGCTAAACGCAGGTGCTAGCAGGTATCTGGGCTGATCCCGCTAACACTGCGTTTTTGGGAACCCTAAACCGCTGGGGACGCTAGTATAGATCTGATCAGATACTATACCACTAAGGGAGGTGCTTTGCGCGTGGGTGTTAGCGTTACTGGCACTAACCTAACGCTGCCTGGGGCGACGCAGACCCTCTCTGGCGCTAAAACCTAATTGATCTCACCCGCCGGGCGATCAGGGGGTTAAACCTTTATTGGGTTATATACGGCGGGTGCCCTGATGCTATAAAAAGCAAACTAACCAACCAGCGTAACCTTTATATGGTGATCACTGGTGAAAGGGTTAACTAGGGGCAATCAGGGGGTTAAAACCTTTATTAGGTTAAATATGGGGGTACCCGACGCTATATAAAAACCTGACGGGTTACCTAAATACCTAAATAACTAACTGGGTAACCAGTGTCACCAGTGACGCTTATACGGTGATCACTGGTGAAAGGGTTAACTCTAGGGGCAATCAGGGGGTTAAAATAATATATGGGGGGTACCTGACGCTCTAAAAACCTGCGGCGAAACTAAAAATAAATAACTGGCTATCTAGGGCACCACCGGCACTAAATACAGCGATCGAAAATACGATCGCTTAGTGACGCTGGCGTTAGGGGGTGAAAGGGTTACCTGGGGGGCGATCAAGGGGTTAAACCTTTATTAGGGGGGTTAGGGGGCTACCCTGGACCTAAAGGGGCCTAATCCTAACTGCCCTGCAACTTTTTACTATCACAGATGACACTAAATGCAGTGATCAGTAAAATAAATGATCACTGCAATCAGTGACACTGTGATTGGGGGGTGATCTGGGGGGTGAAATGTGTGCCTATGTGTACCTAAGTGTCAGTGGACTGTTGGTGCACTAACCTGCTTCCTCTCTCCTCGGCGCCGGAATCAAAGACCGCCGCGAGGGAGATGACATCACTTCCTCCTGCCTGTGTTTACATCACATGGCGGAGGAAGCATTTTCATTCGCCGGGAGCGATCGCGAGGGGGTGGCCGAAATCGAATGGTCACCCCCTCATCTCTGATCGCTCCCCAACGATAAACGGCCGCTCACTGTATAGGAGGGGGGTCCGATCGGACCCCCCAACTGTACAAAGGCGATCACGTATGCTCTACGTGATTGTGCCTGTCGGTGCCATTCTGCCGACGTGTATATATACAGTGAGCGGTCGTTAAGTGGTTAAGATATGTAGCGGGCATTTGCAGTGAATTCAGTGGCTGGTGAGGCACTGGCTAGTATCAGAGCCAGATACAATACATACATCACGAACATTGGAGCCAAAGCAATAATTCTAGCATTCGACCTCCTCTGTAACTCTAAACATGTAACCTGTAAAAAAAAATTCAAGCGTCGCCAATGGCGATTTTTAAGTACAGAAGTTTGGCGCCATTCCACGAGTGTGCACAGTTTTAAAGTGTCACATGATCAGTGTTTACTTGGCTTAACATCTTTCACATTATACAAAAAAACAGACTAACTTTTTTTTTAGTTTTTTTTTAATATATTCATGAGTACGTTTTTTCCCCAAAAAATTGCTTTTGAAATATTGCTGCGCAAATGCAATAAGAAAAAGTTATCTTCGTTTTCGGTTATAAAATTAAGTTTTCTCCTCCACTGACGGGCACTGATATGTAGAACTGATGGGCGGCACTGGCACATCTGATGGGGCTGTGCTGATGATCAGCACAGACCCCCCTCTGACAGGGAGTGCCGCTGATCGGCTCTCACTGTCAGCACGAACTGAGGAATGCAGTTTACCGGCACTTCTTGGTTCACGCGACTATCAGCTGTGATTGGTCACAGCTGATCACGCGGTAAGCCTCCGTCAGAGGCTTCTTACCACGATCGGAGATGCAGTGTGTCAGACCTCCTATTGCCGTGCTGCGTTCCCCCGCGGGCATGAGCGTTAGCATGTTATCCTGCTGGACATCATATGACTCCAAGTCAGGATAACAGAACCAGCGCCCAGCTGTCATTCTGCTAAAGGCTGGGCAGGAAGTGGTTAATTTTCATGGCTCTGCCTCACCTGCCTGCACTTCCCTTCTATATAGAATAGAGAGAAAATGTAGATTTTATAGTACAAAAAGCCTATAACCTATTACAAGGCAACCAGTAGCCTCTGACATTTAATGAATTGTTGGTAGTAAAAATTGTAATGGATAAAATGACAAAACTTCAAACAGAAAAAAAGAGAAACCTTAAAGGAGAAAAGAGGGTGCTTGGTGCCTCCTTTCCACACACAAAAAAAACTGCCATGAACTAATCCGATGTTTCATTAGATGTGATCGTATCAGTAGAATCTATTCAGCGATCCCAGACCTTCGAGAATTTTTTGGGACGACCCCTTGCTTCATAGATTTATATAATGGGACTGCTGCATTATTGAAGCGCTACCAGAGATCAATTGTGGGTGCCTGTGGGGACTGAGATTTCTACTTTGATAGGTTTGCTCTTGTTTTACGCACATAAAGCCATCCTTTTTAATGTTTTCATGGCTCTAGACCAAAAGGTGATCCAGACCCAGGATGCAAACATCAACACATAAGGGTATAGATATAGAGGTTACAAAATGTTTACACTTGAACACCGCTTCCCAAAAGGACTGGATGACCGGGCATTCCTAGAAGACATATATAAATGTTGCCAGGTCCTCCGGACAACATCAACATTTAGAAAGAAGGGGGAGAAAATTGAAGGATCAAAAGTCCTTCAGCAAAAGAATTCTTCAACAAGGCTTAACTAATTATACAGACTTACAATGAGTGAACCGCGATTAGTGTAGTAGAAAATTTCATTAATTTATTTAATTAGTTTTAAACAATACACAACATCAAAAGCACCTGATTAAAATGAGACTAGTCAACAAAAAATTTTTTTTCTATAGTCTTCAGTGACACAATTGTTTGAATTAGCATGAATGGTGGTGTGATTGATCCACATAAGCAACACAGGTGATTATATTTGAAACACCTGTTTAAACCATCTATATTAGGACAGACACCAGACCAATGCGCATGCTCCGATGAAGCTTGATGAAAGCGAAACATGTAAGCAGTTTAGCAGTTTGATGCTACATTTCATGTAGTTCCTGAACATGGATATTCCACCCACATGACTAACTACAGAATCATCTGCCCCGATCTCAATACTATTGCCTCTTGATGTGAAGATACTTCACCGGCACGTCAAATACCGAAGCTCTACAACCCCGGCATGGTCTATAGCTACTCTATGGAAACATCTATTGATCCAAGTAAATGAATGGGTGCGAAGCAGCCCCACACAAGAGAATCTAGATGTGAATTATTGAATCCTCATTGGACTGACACGCAGCAACGTGGTGAGTGTTTGTTACATATGGGATCATATGCAAATCAAAAGACTATCGATCTGGATGGCTGAGTGACCGAGTGACCCAGGGAAGACATCTAAGGTGAGCTGTAGGATTGTGTTTTCAGCATCAGGCACTCTTCTCATAGCATGCTCCTGTGTACACTGTCCAGCCAAGCTATCCCTTCATCACCCATCAAATATGCGTGAATACTAACCGGTCATCCTTTCTGACCCATCTAATAGACCAACCCGGTAATCACACTTTTGGAGCCATTACTTGAATTATCTCCATTCACCAGGACTATTCAATTGATATTGATGAATTTATATATATTTTTTACATTCTCAATACCGGTATTACTATTTAAGATCATTAGCGGATGAATGAATGCGGTGTGTATGGTTGACTGGGTGGCCATCCCTGTTTAGTGTTTTTGTTGACTAGTCTCATTTTAATCAGGTGCTTTTGATGTTGTGTATTGTTTAAAACTAATTGAATAAATTAATGAAATTTTCTACTACACTAATCGCGGTTCACTCATTGTAAGTCTGTATAATTAGTTAAGCCTTGTTGAAGAATTCTTTTGCTGAAGGACTTTTGATCCTTCAATTTTCTCCCCCTTCCTACTTTTTTATTTTTTTTTTTTTTTTTTTATTTATTTCAAGGAGCAGGGCCCACACGGACCACCATGTTACATATCAACAAACAATACAGGTGATGGTTCAACAATACCTATCACCTCTTAGAAAAGAAACAAACAGTAGGCAGTAACCGTGCAAAACAGGTTCAAAACAGTTGTAGTGTACAAAAATTGAATTGAATAATCCTCTCCTGCCTAGTGAGGAGGAAATGTATGTATAGGGTGAATCCTGTTCGGGGTGTTCTTGGTGATATCTGCGTGCAGGGGGGGATGGCAAATAATTACCTCCCCCATTACATGTTGCATATAGTATACCTCATTGTAAAGTATAAGGAGTTTCGTGGTCCCATGGGTCCAGCCCCCAGTTATTTTCCTTTTTTATTCAAGTAGTTGTTGTCGTCGCCCCCCCACCCCCAGCCCCCCATTTGTGGGGAGCTGTAGCGCAGGCGAGCGAGGCCAACCGAGAGCAAGGGAGAGCATAATAAAGAAATTTAAAAGAAAAGGGAGTAGACAGAGTGTGGGATGGGGGGGGGGAGAAGGGGGCATGAGAGGGATGGGGGGGGGAGGGGGAGTGCATCCCGTGGCCACGGAGCGCACCTAGATCTTGTGTTAAGTTGAGGTCCAATGACCATCCGTCATCACGGGTAGACCTCTAAGTTAGTATCCTATTTTGTTGTTCACTCAGTGTCATCTGAACCTAAGAGAGTTTGGCCTTCGTCCGAGTATATAAATATACTCCACAATCGCCAAGTTTTGGTGTACGTCTCGTGTCTTTCCTGTGCTGTTAAAATTAGATCTTCCATTTGTCTTATTTCTTCTACCTTTCGAAGCCATAGTTTAATGGTCGGAGGCATGGCAGACTTCCAACATAGTGGGATACAGGCTTTAGCTGCATCTAATAAATGACGAAGTACTGATTTTTTTATAGATTTTGTCTGGAATGTCTGATGCATGTAAGAGGAAGGCTGGGTCGTCTGTAAGTGTCCTTTCAGTGAATTTCTGCATGGTCTCACGAATCACTGTCCAAAATTGTGTCAGTCTAGGGCAGGACCAAAAGATGTGTAACAGGGACCCCTCCTCCGTCTGGCAGCGCCAACAGCGGTCTGATGTCAGTGGGAATAGTTTATGTAGTAATGCAGGGGTCTTGTACCATCTGGAGAGTATTTTGTAATTGGTTTCCTGGGTTTTTGCACATATGGAAGATTTATGGGTATACTTAAGAATACGTTGTCGTTTGGTGTCATTGAATTGGATTCCCAGCTCCCTTTCCCACTTGAGCAGTCCTGGGGGTGTAAAGTCCTCTGGGGGTGCGTTCAGGAGAGTGTAGGTCAAAGAGAGTATGTGGTATGGGACCCCTCTCGTTGCACAAGTCCTCCAATGCCGTTAGTGTCTGGTCATTATCCCTCGGGGGTGGCATGGAGTTCAGGAAGTGACTCAATTGGAGTGCCCTCATAAAATCCAAGCGGAACGGGCCTGAGGGGTCCGAGAGTTCTGCAGCTGATTTCCACCTCCCTCCTGAGCTAAAATGGGAGGCCTGGTAGATGCCCGATTCAGATAGGTTGCGAAAGCGTCTGTCTATCAGCCCTGGTGTGAATAATGGGTTCCCCAAAATGGGTTTTAGGGGCGAGTCCTGGGAGGAGAGAGGCGTCTGGGTCACTATTCGGGCGCATATCTTTGATGTATTGCCTATTAATGGGTGGGATTTAACTTCTGGTGGTAGTCCCAAGTAACACCATGGGGTGCCTGGGAGGGGGATCTCACTTTGCGTTTGTTCTATGGACGTCCATAGTTTAGTTTCTTGGTGGCGGCACCAGTCTATGAGCCTCACCAAATGCGTGGCTTGATAATAGGCGCGAAGGTTAGGGAGTGCTAGGCCTCCGTATAGCTTGGGGAGTACTAGTAATTTGTTAGCTAGTCTAGGCTTTTTTTTGGCCCATACGAATTCTGTAAAGAGTGTTTGCACTCGTTTGAAATATATGACTGGGATATGTATGGGCAGGGCTTGCATAAGATATACAAACTTCGGAAGTATCATCATCTTTAAAATGTTGCAACGTCCTAGCCAGGAGTACAGGCCCGAGGTCCATTGAGTCAGCAATGATTTGACTTGTTTGAAAAGTGGGAGGAAGTTGAGCTCGTATAATTTTGAAATTGTACTGGGTATATAAGTTCCCAAGTATTTAAGGGCAGTTTTGGTCCATTTTAATTTAAAACTGGATTGGAGGTGTGCGAGCTGAGAGTTGGGGATCCGTACGCCCATTGCTTCTGACTTATCAAAGTTGATTTTTAGGTTGGAGAGTGTCCCATATAGTGTAAATTCGTGGAGAAGGTTTGGTAGTGATATTGATGGGTTTGAAAGGGAGAATAGCAAGTCATCTGCATAGGCAGAGACTTTGTATTGGGTGTGGCCTATTGTAATACCCGATATGTTCGGGTTTTTCCTTATATGACATAAGAAGGGTTCAAGGGATAGGGCGAACAGGAGGGGCGAGAGTGGGCAGCCCTGGCGCGTCCCGTTCGTAATTGGGAAGGGGTCAGAGTACTCCATTGGCTCTCACCCTAGCTGTCGGCGTCGTGTACACTGCCTTTATCCACTTCATCATGTTATTGCCCAATCCCACATGTTTCAGTGTGGTGAGCATGAATGTCCAATTCACTCTGTCGAACGCTTTCTCAGCATCTGTGCTGAGAAAGACGCTGGGTGCACCGGAGGTGGTGGCTTTATGGATCAGGTTCAATACTTTGATGGTATTGTCTCTGGCCTCTCTGGTTGGGACAAAACCCACTTGGTCTAAGTGAATTATACGGGGTATGTGGGTTTGCAATCTAGTGGCAATTATTTTAGTGAACAGCTTGAGGTCCGTGTTCAATAACGATATTGGGCGGTAACTCCCACACTGAGACAGGTCCTTACCCTCTTTAGGGATCACCGCTATCTGGGCCTGTAATGTGGTGTCGTGTAAATTACCTTCCTTACTGAGGTCGTTAAGCATTTTTACCATTTGATTTCCTAGTGAGGGAAGTAGGTTTTTATAGTATTGGACCGTAAGTCCGTCTGGTCCTGGGGCCTTATTGAGTTTTGTGTTCCTTATTGCCAGTTGCAGTTCTGTCAGAGTTATAGGTTCGTCCAGAAGGTCACGCGTGTCTGTCGGTAAGGTGGGCATTGTTGACTTTTTAATGTAATCTGTTACCTTCCCTGCTGTAGGGGGATTCGCCGGCAGATTGTACAGGGATTGATAGTACAATTTGAATTCTTGGGTTATTTGCCGGGGCAGAGTTTTTTTTTTGGCCTGTTGTGGAGTATATGTGTGGGATGTAAGAGGCTGCTGTTTGGGATCGTAGGGATTGCGCAAGCACTCTACCGCATTTGTTCCCTGATTCATATACTTTCCTGCGGGAGATCTGCATTGCCGCCTTTGCTTTAAAGTGGAGTATATCCGTTATTTGCTTACGTACTGTGTCTAATTCGTTCCCCAGCAGTCTGGTCGGTGTCTGTTTGTCTGGTTTCAAGTTTTTGGAGTTTGTCTATCAATGTTGCAATTCGGGCTGTTCGCTGCTTCTTTAGCCTCGCGCCATGTTTTATTAGTACTCCCCGTATAACCGCCTTGTGAGCTTCCCAGACCAGTCCCATGTTACAATCTGCCGTTTGATTTGTCCGAAAGTAGTGTGCGATTTCTTTTGTCACATCTGATACCACCTCCGGGTCTTGCAACGGACTCTCGTTGAGTCTCCAAGGTTGTCTCTGTCTCCTATTGTGGTCAGTTAGTGCATATTGCATAGAGACCGGGGCGTGATCGGACCACGTAATTGATCCTATACTCGTGTTCCTTAGTGCCTGAAGTTGGTTGTGTGGGAGTAACAAGAGGTCAATACGGGAGTATACCTGGTGCGTACGAGAGAAGAAGGTGTAGTCTCGTTCTCCAGGGTGGGAGAGTCGCCATACATCTATTAACTGCATGTCATGTAAAGTCTTGTGAATTGTCTTTCGGGCGCTACGGGAAGAGGATGATGTACCCGTAGAGGTATCTTCTGCTGGGATCAGGGGGACATTAAAGTCTCCCCCCACTATAAGCTGGCCTTCTGTGAAACCGCGGAGTGATAATAAGGTATTTTTGAGAAAAGAGTCCTGTTGGCTATTTGGGGCATACAGGTTGGCAATGGTCACCTTCTCGTCTCCTATTAGCCCTTTAATAAATAGAAATCTGCCTGCTGGGTCAGCTCTTAACTCTACTAACTTCCAGGGGACTCTGGCTGCAATCTGGATAGAGACACCCCTAGATTTGGCTTCTAGATAGGTGGAATGGTATACCATCGGGTACCATCTGTTCTTCAAAATCGGATATGTATCCTCTCTGAAGTGAGTCTCCTGCAGAAGTACAATATCTGCCTTCATGCGCCTCATGTCGTTTAACAGCATTTTCCTTTTTTCTGGGACATTCAGTCCTTTGACATTTAAGGTGATTATCTGTAGTGTATCCATTTTCACGGGAGGAAGGAGGGAACGAGGGAAATTGAATTAGGTAGGGGGAGAGCAATCAAGACGAGTGGGGGTTTAGGGATCAAAGAGGATGGGAGGGGTTGAGAAAGAAAAAAGGTGAGAGCCGGTCTATCCAGACCAGTCCCAGGAAAGTATTTGCTCTCAGCAAACACCGTCCAGCAGTGCTACCTCTAAAGGTACAGCAAGTCGCTGTATTACTACCCTGCCAGAACTAGCTGGGAAGGTGTCTTCCTATGTGAGGGAGTGATCAGCAAGGGTGAACAGGAGAAACTCCCCGCCCTTCCCGGCCTCCGGGCCTTAAGTGTGTGTAAGAGTGTGAATAATTGTATATTAAACCTGTGAGTGGCAGCAACACATGGGTCAAGTAAAAACCGTCTAGATTAAACAGAATAAAACATTATAACATTAACATACAGATTGTTCAAGGTCTAAGCCTGGCAATCTTACCAGTGTATCTCTGAGGGGCATTGGCTGGCTGTAGTGAAGTGTTACAAAATTGGATGCTATTTCTTGTTCTCTAAGCAGTTCCCCTCGTCCCCCGACCGCGTGTAGAGGCCCGAAGGATAAGAGTCCTGGACTCCCTCTTCCGTAATCTCCGTGGGTGTACACGCAATCAGGGGGGAAGGCGCACCACCGCAGTGACTTGCGTGTTCACTAATTTTCTAGTATCAGCCCCCGTTATCCTTAGTCTAGAGACAAAATCAACAGTACCTATGGCATCCAATCGATATTTCCTAACCCGCTCCCTTCTTTGGTTCTAATATAGCTTCCACATTAAACATCAAGTCCTGGCGTGTGGCATAGATATAAATCTGAGATCATCCCTCCTCCCACCACCCCCCAGGAGAACGACTCACATAGTCCACTGCATGGAGCTTGATATCTAGGGGCCGTTCATGTAGGTCTCCTTCTTCCATAGCGGTGCTGAGGGGGGACTGGTGGGGAGAGGAATCGGGGCTCAGCAGGTAGAGGATGGGTCTCCCCTCCCCATGCAGAAGCGTTCAGCTAAGGTGTGTATAGCAAGGAGAGGTGCAGCCGCCTCCGAGCTTGTAACTAGAGGCCAGATCTTCTTCTGGTATCTGTGCATTTTACTGGGAGAACAAGGGAACCATCACCCGGGAGTCTCGGTCTGTGTGGAGGGGAGGGGGGTATGTCCAAATGATGATAGAGTTTCAGCCACATCTCTAGCGGGCAAAGCTTTGTAGAGATCCCACCTGCGATGGAAAGATCGTCTCCTCAAACTCCAGAGCAGGGGTGTAGGTCCGAGGCACACAGTAAGTGGGGTTTGCGCCTGTAAGGTGAGTAGTGGATATCAGTTTGTGTGTCGATGGCTTTGCTTCTCTTTGGCCTATCTAGAAAGGGGATGGCATATAGGGGCCGCAGCGCGCGGAGTGCAAGTTCCAGCATCCGGCAGACATTATGGTCGTGCCACTTACAGCACAGCCAAGCGAAAGAGAGAGGAAAGAAAAAAAAAAAAAAAAAAAGGGCAGTTAGGACTCACGTGTGTTGTCATCAGGAACGGGACCTTCCCCGGGATCCACGAAAGCGGACAGGTGGGTTAGGTCTCCCCGATGTGTTTGTGCGGCCAGTTGGTTTGGGGATTTTCTGTAGCCAATTCGGGACGCGTACAGGATCCGTTTCTAGGAAGCTGAAGAATGCAGGTAGGTCAGTAGGTGTTCGTAGTGTAAAGGAGGAACGGTCTGAGCGAAAAATAACCGCCAGAGGATATCCCCATCTGTAGGTGCATCCCCGTCTTCTGGCTACCTCCAGGGCTGGCTTCAGCATGGCGCGTCTTTGTAACGTGGCTCTGGATAAGTCTGGAAGGATCTGTATACTGGCGCCATCAAAATCAATGTCCCCATGTTCCCACGCCTTGCGCAGCAGGATCTCTTTCTGGGTGTAGCGGTGTAGCCGACAGAGAACGTCTCTGGGCCGCGCCGGGTCTGTAGATTTGGGGCCCAGGGAGCGGTGTACCCGGTCCATCTCCAGAGTGGCAGGTGGATTCTCCCAGATCCTATGGAATATGGCTGTTACTGTCGTTGCCAGATCTTCAGTGCCAGTGGCCTCAGGTATGCCTCGCAGCCGTAGGTTGTTGCGGCGGCTGCGGTCCTCCATCTCTTCTAAGTGGAGCTGCATTTCTTGTGAGTCCCTGGCATATGTTTCCTGGGCCTGTTCTAGGGATCTTACCCTGGTTTCCAGAGAGGACAGCTGCGTCTCGCCAGAGGAGACTCGGGTCTCTATAGAGTGCAGTTCCTCCCGGACCTCCTGTATCTCTTTGCTGTGGGCTTCCTCTATGCGCATAATCAGGCCCTCTATATCCGCTCTCGTGGGTAGGGCCTCAATGTCCGCCCGTGTTGGTAGTGCCCTGAGCATGTCTCGGAGGTCCTCATCTAGCCGGAACTGTGACTGTGAAGGGCCCGCCATGGTCGGTCCGAACAAGTCCGGAGTCCCTGTGAGGTCTTCTAGATCCGGGGGAGGTACGTAGGTGCCTGCCTGTGGTGTACTACAAGCCGTGTCTCTGCGAGTAACACGTGGCGTATTCTCAACGGCGCCCGAGGTCGGTCTCAGGTTGTTCCCAAAAAAACTGGAAATGCTCGGTTGTGAGTCGTTTTGGCGAGTCCCACGGGTCGCCGATCTCGTTCGGTACTTTGTGGGGTTGCTCATGCCGTTTTCACACATTTAAAGTGGCTTTTTGGCCCTCAGAGGTCGGGTCAGGCTGGGAGCCCCCCCTAGAGCATGACCCTACTCGGCCATTGCTAAGCCACGCCCCCTGAGCAGGCTATAAAAAAAAAGGGGGGGCAAAGGTTCAGTGATGGGTTATTCTGGGCCAGGAGGAATGGGAAAGCAACTAAGAGGTGTAGCAATATGGCCGCCTCTCACCTGTGTCCTTCATATGTAGATCACAGCAGGCCTTCTCCAGCGTCCATCTGACCTGTGAATCGTCCTCTTAAGCTGAGGCCGCCGTCGGAGGTGTCATATAGAGTGCTGTAATCGAGCGCTGGGAATGCTGAGTAGGCCGCAAGATGGCGGCGGCCGTGTCTGTGGAAGGAGCTGGCCTTGGGCTGGATTGCTGAGCGGAGGACCGTCTGGGGCACTCGATACCATTGCCGGTCTGTACCGGGTGTATCCAGGACTGAGGATGGGCGTCTGGGAGGTTCGTCGGGGAGGCGCCGTCCCGCAGAGCGCTGTAATCGAGCGCGGAGGCTGTGGATGTTTTAGTAGGCCGCAAGATGGCGGCGCCCGCGTCTATGTATGGAGTCGGCCGCGGGACGGGTGATAAGGTAAAGAGCCGTCCGGGGCACCTAATAATGGTGCCGATCTGTGCCTAGTGTACCCAGGATTAAGGATGGGCGTCTGGGATGTCTGTTAGGAAGGCGCCGGCTCCGGATGGTCGCGGATTTAGGCAAGCACGGCGGAGCTCCCCAACAGCGTGACTTTCCTCCTTCGCTGCCCAGACACGCCCCCTCCCCCTTCTTTCTATATGGTTTTGCAATTCAGAGGCCAACTTAATGGATAAATCCCTAAATTATTGGGTAATTAAAAATAGTGGTTTTTATACCTAGTAAATCACTTCTATTACCGAGCATTATACATTGGATGAGCTCAATACATACCTACCCTTTTGTTTTTTTCAACATTTAGCAGTGTGATGGAAAAATCTTTTGTTTTATTAAAAAAAAAAAAAAAAAAGGTGCTTTGGTGTCATGTAGGAGAATTAAACAGCATATCCATTGGATATATTACAAAACAGAGCATTGCATTAAACGGTAGTTGTGCATTTACAGGTCAAGAAACGGTGTGCAGCAGAAAGTGCAGCAGAAGTTCAGTCTTAGGAACAGAAATACACAGTAGCTACAATCTAAACAGTTGTCTAGCAACATATAGCGACTAGTATCTATGCTGCTAGGATTGTTGGCCCTCCCTAGTGCACTAGTTAGAGGTCCAGGGGGCCCAAACTTTTTTGTATTTCCATTGACAACCCCTGTTCATATACGTAATCCCATACATGGGTAGGACAGCTTTAATATGCTTTCCAGGAGGAGAGATAGCATAATCCATTTAAGGAGTATTTCTTTTTTATCGTAAAAGAGAAGGTAGGAAATCAGTAATTTGGAGTGATGAGAGCATTGTTCGTCTTCATGAACCCCCAATAAGGCCAACTCAGGTAGCATTGGAAGTGACAATTTCAGTCTAGAGTTTGTTTCCCCAAATACATTTGACCCAGAGGCGTTGCTAGAGGGGTGACACCATCCAGACTTTCCCGAGGGTGAGGAAAGCCCTGTGTTATTTTTTTTTTTATTATTTACAGCTCACCCTAGTCACCCCGCTGGAACACCTCCAGCGCCGCCGCCGCGCCTGGTGTGCGTGCTTCTTCCTCCTCCCCCCTACTGAGCCAGTGAGCCTGTCACATCTCACACTGCAGACATGATGATGTCACTATCTCCGCCCGAGCGGCACGGCTGCATGCTGTGACGCTGTCCTCGTCTCCTCTCCAGACTCCCGGAACAGGTGTGAGTACAGTACAGGCGGGAGGGAAGTGAACTAGTAAAGGGTGACACTCGCTTGCGAGGGGGGTGTCCATCGCCGGCCCAAGGTGAGGTGTGTCATGGGTGGGGGGGGGGTTGCCATGTTACCGGCAGGCCACCTGAGAGCTGGTGTGGGAGGACTCTCAGACAGTGTCTGGCGCCCTGTGCTGTGCTAGTCTGATAACGAAGGGGGGGGTGCAAGGTGATACCGTATTTTTCCGTGTATAAAACGCAATTTTTCCCTAAAATAGCCTGTAAATCGAGCAGCGTCTTATACACAGTCAGCCTGGGAGACAGTCGCGCAGGTGCGTCGCGGCCCATAGCTTTTCAAACGGCTTCCTCCAATCACGAGCCGTATGTTACTGACGTCAGCTAGAGGTGGAGAGTGAGCAGATGCGATCCCGTTGGAAGTGGAGAGTGCACAAATGCAACAGGGACCAGAGTGTTCTGAGCCCAAGATGTCAGAAAATACCGTATTTATCGGCGTATAACACGCACAGGCGTATAACACGCACCCTAACTTTAAGAGGGAAGTTTCAGGAAAAAACTTTCCACAGCCCCCTGCGTATAACACGCAGGCACAGTTTACCCTCAATTTTCAGGGTAAAAAAGTGAGTGTTATACGCCAATAAATACAGTAATAAAAGTGATTGTCTTACTCTGCAAAATCAAACCAAATGTAGCCAGCTATGCAAAAGAGCATAGGAATAGAGCTGCAGAGAAACAGTTTGGACTCGCCTCCACTGAGTGTATGATCAGACAGTGGAGAAAACAGGAAGAACAACCCCTGCATAATATACTGGTATTTAAACCTTACCTGCGGTAATTACTAAATAAAAGTGTTCTGTTTTACCTATGTATAAAATATTGATTTCTTAATTTTGGGTTGGAAAATTGGGGGGCACCTTGTACATGGGGGCGTCTTATACACGGAAAAATACGGGGTGTGTGTGCGTGTGTGTGTGCGTGCATACGTGCATACCTGCATACAATTTCTGTGTCCAGCCGCCCCCCTCCCCCCAGTTCACTCAGCTACCGTGCCTATTATTATATCGAATGTGCCACGCCAACCTGTCCTATACTATACAGGGGCTGCATGGTGCTGGGCAGCCTAGACGGGGGGGGGGGGCGTCACCAACCCTAGTGACGCCACTGCTTTGACCAGTAGGCCAAGATGATGGGACAGTCCCAGAAACTGTGGAAAAACGTTCCTATGTGCGCCTTAAATCTAGGACACTCAGGGTCCCTGTCCGGGAATATTCTGTGAAGTCTTTGGGGCATATAGAATATTCTGTGCAAAAATTTTACCTGTATGAGTTTGTCTCTAGAGGAGATAACTAATTTGGGGCCATTTTCCGGACAGTCCTCCCATCCTTCCCTGTCTAGTGAGGGTATGTCTCATTGTGCCATGTTTCCCAGAATGTCTCCAGTTTGGGGGAGTCAGTGCCCAGGAGTGCACCATATAGAGTGGATAAGGGTTTAGTTGGATCACCTGGGACCTGGCGTTCCTCTATAGGGTCAGCCTTGTGATGGAAAAATCTTGTGCAACTTTTGGGGGAGTATAATATATTTTTATGAAGAATTTTAAACTTTGTATTAACCGGTCCTGAGTAGAGACCAGCTGTTGTATAGGGGTGCTCCCATACTTGTTCCCAGTCTTCAGTATCGAACTCTGGAGCCTCACTGCACCAGCAGGACAAAAATGTATCTAGGCCATCATGAACAGTCTGTAATAGGTTCTTATAATTGATAGCAGTTCCAAGAGGGAATGCTTACACAATAAAGACTTGATTCCCAGAACAACCAGGGTAACTGGTTGATTGCAAAATTGTGTCTGAAAAGCATGGCACAGTTAGAAGTATCGGAACGGGTATGAATTGGGAAGATTGTATTGCTCTTTCAGAGAATCAACTTTTTTTTTTTTTAGTTTTTTTTTTTTTTTGAGAACCTACCTCGCAAACTTGACTAAGGTATTTAATTTCTTTAGAGTCCCAAACATTGGAATCGGGATAGGAGGAAAATTCAGCAAGAGTTGGGTTTAACCATAGGGGTTTGTTCTCTAAAATTTTAGCATTATTTATTCACATGGTTGGTTTTAGTTCGTGTGTTTTGAGAAAGTTAAAAGTTCCTTGTCCTACGTGTCCCTATAAGTGGTCTCTATCTTCACTTCTCCAGGTTCCGTTGGTATTGAGGGAGTCGAATATGTCTTGAACTGTATCCTGTCTGCCCAGACAGAGTCTAACAACTGGCAAGCGCTTTTGGGCCGTTTATGTCTCATTGACCGGCTCTTGTTGGAGTTTCCTGCTGAATTTTACCCCCACATCATCAGTGGAGATGTTTTGCAAGCTGATGCAGCAATAGAAAGGTATTGGGAATCTAGTTATGAATATAGTGCAACTGCACTTCACTACACTGTCTGAGTGTAAATTACAATGCTGTGAAAGAGGTGGATGTAAACAAGGGGTCCTCAAACTTTTTAAATAAAGGGGCCAGTTTATGGTTTAGACCTCAAGGGGGGGGCAGGACTGTGTTCAGTGGGAGTAAAAACTCATCCAAGGTCAGTGAAAATAAACAATTGCTGGTATCAGTGGGAGAAGGTCTGTATATAGAGCTGTCACATCAGAAGAAGTTGTGGGCAAACCATATAACAATATCTGCCCAAGGAAGGGGTCCTCAGTGTCCCTGAAACTGCCCTTTTTGTTGTGATAAATGGTGTGCTTTTAAAGGGATTGTAAAGGCAGAAGGTTTTTTGTCTTAAAGCAGAGGTCCGCCCACCCCTGCAAAAATTAAAAGCCAGCAGCTATACATACTGCAGCTGCTGACCTTTTAATAATAGGACGCTTACCTGTCCTGGAGTCAAGCAATGTCGGCACCACAGCCGATGTTTCCATCAGCTGTCGTGTGCTGCCATTGCCGGTAAGGGAACCAGGTAGTGAAGCATTACGGCTTCATGCTGGGTCACTACTGCACATGCATGCGGCACCTCTGCGTTCTACTGGCCTGGTGGTGGGGGAAGGAGAAGGGAGCTGAGCTGCTGACGTGATTTGCTGCAACCCAGTCTCCCAGAAGTGGGAATAGGATACCTGCCGCAGACAGATATCCGCTGACCCCCCCAGAAAGGTGCCAAATGTGGCACCGAAGGGAGGGAGGAGACAATGAGCGCAAGTTCCACTTTTGGGAGAGAGAGAGTTCACTGCCTTGGTAATTACCACAGCCGTTTCATCTGAAGCAAATCCTGAAAACATGACCTGTTGGGTGTAATTGAGGACTGTAGTTGAGAAACCTTGGTCTATGGGTCATTGCACACAGCTGAGTAATGCACACAGATTGGTAATACAGCATTGAGTACAGCGCAGTAAAACAAAAATTTAAGGTTTTACATTAGTGTAGTAATTTACTGACATTTTATTATTTAATGTTTACGACAGTATAATGAGTATATTACAATACTGGCAATGTGAACAGATTTTACTGGTCTATACACTTGCACACCTTTACTCAACACTACTCTGGTCTTTACCAACTGTTTTTGGCCCCTTGCACACAGGCGTCCTGAGTAAATATCAGTTAACAATGATGTCCGTGTGCAAGGGGCCTTTATAAAGTATTTACTGGCTAGCTTTATTGCAATTATATTTTTTTCTATTTTTTTTTTTTTTTTTTTTATCTATCTGTTGTTTAATACTGTTATTGTATTTGACAATTTCATGTATTAACATTCTGCACTGCAGCCTTTTAATTTCTCGGTGAGCGTGCGTTTGACACTAAGACATAGCTGAGAAAATGGCAAACCCAATTGTCAATGGTGATCTGAGCTGTCTGAGGCCGATTGGCTCTGAATCCAATGTCACTGTGTCAGCTGGTGGCTCCTAAAATGGGGCATTTATAAATTTATCCTTGTCGCAGGGCAATGTTTCTTGTCGTGGTAAGGTTAATCTTCCCTAATCTGCATTTAGCATCTTGTGCGTAGGCTGCGTATTATGCTAGATTGTGACACTTTCTTTTCTCTCTAACAGGTATAGGAACTTGTTGTCCTTGCTGAACTTTGCGCTGCAATCCATTGACAATTCCCATTCGATGGTGGGAAAATTATCTCGCAGAGTGTTCCTAAGCGCAGCCAGGATGGTTGCCAGAGTCCCCCACGTGTACGTCAAGCTGTTGGACATGTTGAGCACAACCAGCTCAACGCATTACAGCCGCATGCGGAGACGTTTAATGGCCATTGCTGAAGAAATGGACATTGTGGAGGTGATCCAGCAAGGCCTGGAGGATTCTCAGACTTTTGAACACCGCAGGGAAGCCTTCGTGCAGCCCTCTGCACCAGCCAACTCTCCAGTTACTTCGCAAAGTAATTCCCCAGAACACACTATGCATCTATCAGGGATAGTGGGGAATGATCCATGTGTCTCAAAAGCCACTTCTAGCCCTGAGGACTTGAACGAGGCACTGGAAGCCATCTCCTTAAGGCACCCTATGTCCACTGTAACGACTGAGCAACCAAAGCCTGCCATCCCCACTAAACGCAGACCATTAAGTCAATGCTTGAATTCTCCCTCTTCATCACAACCGCCTAATTCCTTTTTCCAGACCTTACCGTCTCCTTCTGCCCCATCTGTGCCAGCTGGCCCTGTCGCAGATATCCCTAAACCTAAACCTCAAGGATTTAATCCCTGCAAATTGTCATCTGCTTCCCCACAGACTCAGAGGAAATTTTCTCTTCAAATACAGAAGCATCATTCAGGAAGTAAAGAGCTTGAAAAACTGTCTCCTGTTTTCACTCAAGCTAGGCCACTACCATCTCATCAGATACACAGGCCAAAGCCATCTCGGCCTACTCCGGGGGACATGGGGAAAGGGGCAGAGTCTCCAAAAGGCAATATGACTCTTGATTTAAATGTTTCTCATAGTGACAATGGTGGCTGTAGCACTAGTGCTGTCATACCCAGTGATGATACTGTTTTTACTCCTGTGGAAGAAAAGTGTCGGCTGGATGTTAATACAGAACTTAATTCCAGCATGGAGGACCTCTTGGAGGCATCCATGCCTACTTGTGATGGCACTGTCACCTTTAAGTCTGAGGTAGCTGTGCTGTCTCCGGAGAGAGCAGAAATCGATAATACCTACAAAGAGGATGTCAGCCACAATCAGAAGTGCAAAGAGAAAATGGAAGCAGAGGAGGAGGAAGCACTGGCTATCACTCTTGCCATGTCTGCCTCTCAAGATGCTCTTCCAGTCATACCCCAGCTGCAGGTGGAAAATGGGGAGGATATCATCATCATTCAGCAGGATGTAAGTTTGTCTTTTAAGCAGTTTGGAGAAACATGTCCTAAAGACACCTGGTCTGCTGGTTAAAGAGGATGTTTATGTCTGGGGGGGGGAATTAGGTCTGCAGTTAGAAATCTTATTGCTGCTGACTTTTAATAAATGGACACTTACCTGTCCAAGGATCCAGCGCCGTCCTCACCCTGGCTAGTCTTTACAAGCGTACGGGTTTACGGTGCCGGCATCTTAACCGTGGGCAGCCGGCTGTGCGGCTTTTGGCTTCAGACGGCTGCACATGCAGGAGCTGCACTGCTTTATGAATGGTCCCACAGTCTTCTGGGACGTGTCCCAAAAGACTGCAGGGAGGGAAGGCGGCAAGCCAAGCGGGTACCTGTCAAAGCCAGGTACCCGCTAGCCCCCCTTCAAAATAACATGCCAAGTTAGACGAGGAGTGGAGCTCCTCTTTAAGAAAGCTGATGTTTTGATACTATGTGAATAACAATCTGTTGCTTTTCAAGATCGTTTTTCAATATGAGACTGTAAAGTGGACCTGAAAGCTCTTTACTTATCTCCTGTCTAATGTTTCAGGTCCCGCACTGGTAGCTTTCCCCTGGTGCCGGCCTTCGGGCTTCTCATTGGCTGGCATGGGGTGACGTAACTTCTGCAGGCATTTCAGCACACAGGGGCCGTGCCAGTGATTTTATGTTGTGCTATGTATGCGCAGCTCAGTTTTTATGTGCCGCGGAAGACTGAGCAGACAGGGAGGTGTATTTTATCACATGAGAGAAATTGCATGTCTCTTCTGTGATAATAGCCTGCCTGCTCGCAGTTTGTTGTAGGATGATTTCAGTTCTGCTTTGTTTGTTTTTTAAACCATTGTGGATTGAAACGCTTCATGAAAACGTGTGCTCATGCTGACATTGCTAAACTGACACTTGGCTGTGATGTCACACGTCTCGGGATGTGTTCAATCCTGGGGTTCTCTAACAAGGAAAACCTCAGCCCTTTGTGATTGTGCTGAAGCTGACCTACTCATTCTGTTGGCAAATGTGGCTGCCTATCGTTGTGATGGGCAAATAGTTTGCCACAAAAAATCTCCCGTGCATTTCTAACTTTCTAAATATTGGTGGTTTGCTTGTCAGAACTGGTGAGGATTTGAAGGAACTGAAGGTTTAAAAATCTGTTTGGAGCAATGTGCACCTCATACCTGCAGTAGTATGAGACGGATTTTTTTGTAGTGTTGGCTTTTAATAATTAAGGATATCTTTAAAGTGGCATCTTCCAGCATCTGTGATCCATTGTAAGAAAGTATGGATATGGCAAAATCTGTGGATGCAATGACCAGTTCTTGGCCTGTGCAAAGCAGCAGGCATGGATATAAAAGTGAAAAAAAAAAAAAAGCTGTCAATCTGTGCTCCCAAATGAAAGATGTATGTCTAGAAATAAAAATGTTTACGTTTACCTTCCATCAACCCCTGTACAATACATTTCTTCCTAAATGTGGTGTTTAACCACTTCAATACAGGGCATTTTCACCCCCTTCCTGCCCAGGGCAATTTTTAGTTTTCAGCGCTGTCGCACTTTGACAATTGCGCGGTCGTGCGACGTTGTAACCAAACAAAATTAATGTCCTTTTTTCTCTTATCGTCCATGGACCGACGCAGCTCTCATACTGATTGCATGTGGGTATATGTCCCTGCTCGCAGGAGAAGACCTAGGCAGAATGTTAGAGGTTAAAACATTCTAGAACAAGCCAGAGCTGAACAGCCCCGCCCAGGGGGGCGGTCCCTCCGGACATTACCCTTCCACCTGCAGCTAATCAGCCTCAGTTTTTTTCTGCCTAGCAGAAGAAGACGTGGCTCTCTCAGGAGCCAGTCTCCTGGAAGATTTTACTTTTGATTTTTATTCCTTTGGGAATTTTCATATTTGATTTTTGAGACCTTCAATCAACTGTCGGCTGGGCAACAGGTTGGGTACACTAGTATCCTCGTAGTCTTCCCTGTCCGACCATCGAGCGTGCTGATCCTCGCCTTGCGTGCGTGAGACTCAGTTCACGACATACCCCATGACTCCAGTGGTGGCCGGGTTGCTTTCATGCTCCCGCGGTCCCCTCAAGATTGAACAGTTCCTGACTGACTGTATCTCTCGCGGTGGACCGGGCCGACAGCTACGCAGTACGACTCTGTGATAGGTCTGTCTGAAACAAGCCAGTGGGTCCCTAAAAGGGACGGGTAAGTAGTCTCTCCTACTGCAGGTGAGTACATGCTGGCTGTGTTTCTGTGTGTGGGGGTTTCTCCCTGTTATGCTGCTCTCTGCACCCTGTACTGGTGCTGTGCTGTGGGGTGCTTGGGGGTCACTCTGGCCTGGTTGGGCGCTCATGTCTGCAGTTTTTTCTGGTGTGTGAGGTGATTATTGCGTGCGCCATTGGCGCTGTTTGAGGTGGTTATTGCGTGCGCCATTGGCGTGCATTAGAGCTTTGAATTTTGCGCTCGGCGGCCATCTTGACGTTTAGTGGCACAGTTATAGCTGCGGACGGCAGCCATTTTCTTGTGGCCGCCGCGCATTTATTTCTGGGGGCGGCGCGAATCCCCTCACAATCTCCTCACAGACTGAGCTGTCCTTAAGGGTTGGTGGGTCCTCCCGGGTATCCCCTCCTCAGCGTAGCCAGTGGGTGGACTGTATATTCACTGTATAATGTATAAGGTCTCAGAGGGTGGTGTTATGGAGTCTGATACACCTGCTCTCCACATTGCCTGGGGCAACTGGCAGTGCTGCACAGTTGAACATGTTCATATGTTTCCTGCACCTGCGGTCCTTATGGACCAGTTGTCAGCAGTCCTGGAATCATTCCTGTCAGAATGGAAGCGGTGTGCGAGCAAAAGGAGCTATAAGCCCCCTCCCCCCACAAAAATCTTTAGTGAAGGAGTGCTCTGAGTCAGATATGGGCCTAGCTATTGGGCTCAGGACCCTACCTCTGAATATTTAATGTTTATGAACAGGACATTCCCTTGTGAGGAAGACTCCAGTTCTGTGTCAGTGAATGACAGGGCGCTTGTAAGTGATCTCATTGATGATGTGAGAATCACACTCAGGCTGAAATTGCTGTGACAAGCTTTTCTTTTACACAGTTTCCTCAGTTTTCCTCACACGCTGCCTCAAGAGCAGCATGGATGAGGGAGGACTTTATTCATTTATGTCTCTAATCCCTGTGAGCCTTGTGTGTAATACCTGAGGTAACATTTCCCGCCATTTCCTGGGGAATGATTTGAGCTCTGACAGACACACGGTCTGAGGATCAGAGGTTACCTGTTACCTGTATGCTGCTTCAGCAGCACTGTCAAGCAGGTTGGAATGATACAGAGAAGATTATGCGCCTCTG
This sequence comes from Rana muscosa, assembly GCA_029206835.1. Taxonomy (NCBI): domain Eukaryota; kingdom Metazoa; phylum Chordata; class Amphibia; order Anura; family Ranidae; genus Rana; species Rana muscosa. The sequence goes on along the minus strand of CM055116.1, from coordinate 1,143,109,820 downwards.
CGCCATAATTTAAACTCGTCCTATACCTCTACACTGCATACATTCACAGTGTATGTATGTGTTATTGGTCTCTGTGTCTGCGTGGCTGTCCCCACGTTCCAATGCTGTGTTTCAGTGCCATACATGATATAAACGTACAAAATATGTTTATGCACGACTCCAGATACATTCACAGTATATGTATGTATCATACTCTCTGGGCTGGCGGGGGCTCCGGTGTCCTCCCGCACTCTCATGGTATGTGCGCTTCGGCTCTCTGCACAGTATAGACATGTTCAATATGTTTATTGCACATATTATACATGTTTACAGTATGGGTATACTGTTTGGTTGGGGTTCCTCCGGGTACTCCGGTTTCCCTGAACGCTCCAATGGAAATGCACAGCATAAACATGTGCAATATTATGTTGATTCACATGCTATCATTCCTACACGGTATCTGTGTGCTGTCTGCGTGGAGTTCTTCCGAGTGGGCGCTTCGGCGCTATGCACAGTCTAAATTTGTGCGATTGGACCTACCCGGTATGTCTTTGCAGTCTGCGTGGGTTCCGCCCACGCTACATGACATGCATGCCTTTGGTGCAATACACGATGTAAACATACACATTATGTTTATACACTACACTAAATACATTCACAGTAGTTGTAGGTATTGCATTCTCTGAGTATGCGTGGGGTACTTCGGTTCCTCCCACGCGCCAACGGTGTGCGCGCCTTCGGTGCTATGCACACATGAGCTTGTGCAAAAGGTTTAGCACACACACTATAATACCTATACGGTATGCGTATGCAGTCTGCGTGGGTTTCTGCCCATGCTACATGACATGCATGCCTTTGGTGCAATACACGGTGTAAACATACACATTATGTCTATACACTACACTAAATACATTTACAGTAGCTGTAGGTATTGCATTCTCTGAGTATGCGTGGGGTACTTCGGTTCCTCCCACGCGACAACAGTGTGCGCGCCTTCGGTGCTATGCACACATGGGCTTGTGAAAAATGTTTAGCACACATACTATAATACCATACACGGTATGCATATGCAGTCTGCATGGGTTTCATCCGGGTGCTCAGGTTTCTCCCCTGCGTTTCAATGGTGTGCGCATTCTCAGCGCTATGCAGAGTATAAACATGTGCAATTTGTTTATTCGCAGGCTAACATACCTACACGGTTGTGTACGCAATCTGTGTGGCTGGTTTACGTCCAGGCCCCGATGATGTGCACGCCTTCGTCGCTGGCACAGTATATATGCATTTAATAGGTTTATCCACAAATACTAAACTACATACGCTGTATGTGGTGGTATTGTGCTCTTTGTGGCTGGGTGGGTTTCCTCCCACACTCTCCATTTCTGCGTTTTCACGCAATACATAGTATAAACTATGTGTTTGCACAATCAGCACCTAGCCATGGGTAGCTGCTGGATGGAGCATTGTCACAAGGATCCCTGGTTTCAGGGGTATCACTTTCCACCTGCTTTCAGTGGTGATCAGAAGCGCTGGCTTGGACTGTGTTCGCCAGGCTGGGGTTGGCGTTGCGCCCGTTGGTGGCTGCGTCTCTGGCATTTTTTGTAGCTCAATGACTGGGCAAAAGCCTCTGCTTCATTCATCAGTCGTCTAGCAGGTGCACTACAACTGCTTTAGCCTTTAGGGTCTCTGTGCCCGGGGTGGGTTTGCGCCACCTGTGGAGGCTAAGGTACTAGTCCTCTGACCGAGTTTCTAGGGAAGTTCCGTCAAGTTGCCTTTATTGGCCAACATTTGAGGCACCCTGTACACTGGGGCCTCCCTTCTCCGATACATTGCGGAGTCTCTTTGGGATTTTCATACGTCTCGCTGCAAGACGGTCCTGTCGGCCGTGTGCATTGCAGGCGAAGGGTCCTTGCATCCGGAGGTGTTTCCACCTTCTTTACCGGAGGTGGGGCACCGGAAGTGGACCTTGTGGCCTCTCGACTCACTCGCAAGGTGGCAAGATCGTGGTCAGGTCCAGGGACCCCTGGGCGGATGCGTTAGACGCGTTTGAAGCCCGTGGGGGCAGTATCGCCTGATATATGCTTACCCTCTGCTACTGTTGTTGCCTCGCCGGCTTCGCAGAGCATACTTCATCCTGCTTTACAGTCCTTGGCTTTAATGGCATGGCTGTTTAAAGCCAGGTGCTAAAAGACCGAGTTCTCTCGTATTCGGTCATCTCTTCTATGTTGTTGACACGGTAATCTTCCTCCAGAAAGATATCTCACCGTACCTGGAAGGCTTACATCGCTATGTGCGAGGAACTTGAGTGGCATCCTCGGATGTTTTCCGTTCCCAGGATTTTGCTGTTCTTACAGCGTGGTGTGACCCAAAAGCTGGCCTTGCATACCTTTTTTTGAGGGTCGGATTTCGGCCCGGACTGTCTTTTTCAACGACAGCTGCTGGGCCATTCCTTGATTAGCACCTTTTGGGCAGGGGGTTCGCCATGTGGTCCCCCCTGTCAAGCCTCCTCTCCCTACTTGGGATCTGATTTTGATGCATCTCGGTTCTCCAAGAACATCCCTTTGAGAATATCAGAGAGATTCCTCTCTTGACCTTGTCCCGGAAGTTGGCCTTATTGGCCATTGCTTTGGTTAGACGGGTGTCTGAGTTGGCAGCCTTGTCTGGCAAGTCGCCTTACTTAGTCCTCCATAAGGATATGTTGGTGTTGCGCCCACGACCATCCTTCTTTTCTAAGGATGGTCTTGGCCTTTCACCTTAAGAAGGACATTGTTCTTCCGTCCTTGTGTCCTCACCCATCGCTTCCCTGAGAGTTTGCGCTTCCTGCATTAAGATGGGTACAAGCCTTACGAGTGTACCTGTCTGCTACTGTTTCCATTCGGAAATCTGTGTCTGGTCCAAAACAGGGCCGAGCAGTGTCGTCTGCCACCGTCTTTAGGTGGATCAGGCAGACCGTCATACAGGCCTATGCCCTTAAGGGGCGGGCGCCTCCCTTTCCGGTTGCGGCGCATTCCACCAAGGCAATTGGTGCTTCCCGGGCCTTCCGACATCAAGCGTCGGTTGCACAAGTGTGCAAGGCGACGACCTGGTCGTCCGTTCATACCTTTTCAAAGTTCTACAAGGTTGATGTGGCTGCATCTTCGGATGCTTCCTTTGGCCGCAAAGTGTTGCAGGCCGCTGTTTAATGTTGCAACTCCTCCGTTGAGGGGCTCTGCTGGTTTGGAGTGAAGTTTTGGTTGTTCCTTACTTTTTTTGCTCCCACCCTTTTCTTATACTGCTTTGGGACGTCCCACATGTAATCAGTATGAGAGCTGCGTCGGTCCATGGACGATAAGAGAAAATAGGATTTTTGTACTCACCGTAAAATCCGTTTCTCTGACGTCCATGGACCGACGCAGCACCCACCCTTCCTTTTAAGTTTGTACTGCTTTGTTACGAACTGAGGCTGATTAGCTGCAGGTGGAAGGGTAATGTCTGGAGGGACCGCCCCCCTGGGCGGGGCTGTTCAGCTCTGGCTTGTTCTAGAATGTTTTAACCTCTAACATTCTGCCTAGGTCTTCTCCTGCGAGCAGGGACATATACCCACATGTAATCAGTATGAGAGCTGCGTCGGTCCATGGACGTCAGAGAAACGGATTTTACGGTGAGTACAAAAATCCTATTTTTCCCCACAAATAGAGCTTTCTTTTGGTGGTATTTGATCACCTCTGCGGTTTTTGTTTTTTGCGCTATAAACAAGAGGGACAAGTTTGAAAAACTATTTTTTACTTTTTGCTATAATATCCCATTCAAAAAAAAAATAAAAAATTCCTCAGTTTAGGCCAATATGTATTTTACGTATTTTTGGTAAAAAAAATCGCAATAATTGTGTATTTGGTTTGCGCAGAAGCGATCAGTGCTATAAAAATGCATTGTTTACTGTATAAATATGACTGGCAGTGAAGGGGTTAACACTAGGGGGCGATCAAAGGGGTTAAATGTGTCCTAGGGAGTGATTCTAACTGTAGGGGGGAGGGGACTTAAAAGGAGAGGAGACCGATCGGTTTTCCTCTGTACAAGGAACACACCATCGGTCTCCTCTCACCTGACAGGACGTGGATCTGTGTGTTTGCACACACAGATCCACGGTCCTGGCTCTATTACCGGCAATCGTGGGTGCCCGGCGGACATTGCGGCCGCCGGGCACGCACACCGGCTCCCAAGCGATGCGGTGGGCGCGCACCCCCTAGACAGCAGGGAAGCCCAAGGAAGCCATATGACGCACGCCCAGGATGGGAGATCCCTCCTGCGAAAGTCATATGAATATACGTGGGATGTGAAGTGGTTAAAGAAGTAGTGAGGGATTTGAAAAGAACAAATGCAAACTCCTTCATTCTGCAGCATCAGTCCCATGTCGGCTCCAACACCAAAAACTGAGCGATCACATGACCACTGATCGCTCAGTTCTTGGTCTGTTTAGAGCTGAGAGCAGTGACTGTCATGCTAGTCACCACTCTGACCTGCTCCCCCAGCGCTCACTGGAGTGCCAGTGTGCGCTGGAGGAGCACGCTAAGAGGCTGAGCCAGCTGCCAACCAGGCATCTGGATATATCCTGACAATTTTGTCGGGATCCTTCCAGAGCCTGGAGCAGTTCTGTGACCTTGGGTGATAGCGGGCTTTAGTCGAATGGCACAGCAGCAAGTGTTGATAGTTGTCTCTGCATTGGTGCTGCATGTCGTGCTCTTTTAGCACTGATTTTACAACAACAATTTTAATGTACATGATATACAGTACCTGTTAGTGGTACTTCATGGAGTCAGCATTTGGGGTCAACACGTTTTAGATATGTAATCTGTCAATTTACTAGGAACTCGTGATATCCTCCTGTGTACGGGACAGATTTATCGTTCATTTCTGGCCACGTAACCTACCTACCGGCCCAAGTAGTTTACTCATACCCCTCTGTATAAGGATTGTGCCAATAACATGCTGATTTTTACTTTAAGACTCCAGAGACCCTCCCTGGACATACCAAAGCAAAAAATCACTACCGGGAAGAGGGTGAATGGCTTAAAGGCCAGCAGATTGGTTTGGGAGCTTTTTCTTCCTGCTATCAAGCTCAGGATGTTGGAACTGGCACCTTAATGGCCGTCAAACAGGTGAGAGAATGTAATGAACAAAAATGAGAGGGATTCAATTATGTATACCACTTATCTGCAGTCTGATGTTCACAAATGATGCGACTAATCTAAGCTAATCAAACTGATTACAAACCTAAACACATTGCTACCATTTCTTTAGCTTTTAGACCAGGGGTATTGAATTAAAATTCATGGAGGTTCGATTAGTAAAATTTTCTTCCAGCCGAGGTCCGAATCGCAGTTTTGTGTGATTACTCAGATTCTTTACATCACAGCCCAGGGGTGCAGGCACGACACACCATTCGTTTGAATGGGCTGCTGTGCCTGTGTTTTCTGCTGGGAAAAGGTCCTGGCATCTTATTAAAAATGCAGCCACATGGAAACTGCATGATGCGTTTGTACCATGCAATTTCCATGTGCGGGAAATTGCATCTTGCATTTCAGTGCATTTAAGAGTCAATGGTACCCTACACATTTTCTGTTCAGCACCTCATTTTGTGTGCAGCTGCTTGTCCCCTTCACACATTCCCCCCACACAGTATTGCCCTCCTTCACATATCCCCCAACACAGTATTGCCCTCCTTCACATATCACCCCACACAGTATTGCCCTCCTTCACATATCACCCCACACAGTATTGCCCCATCGCATATCACCCCACACAGTATTGCCCCCTTCACATATCACCCAACACAGTATTGCCCTCCTTCACATATATCCCCCCACACAGTATTGCCCCCTTTACATGACCCCCATCACATATCATCCCCCACACAGTTTTGCCCCCCTTCACATATCACCCAACACAGTATTGCCCCCCTTCACATATCAGTGAAAAAAAGGATCCTGGACTCATAGCTAGTAAGCATCTCATGATGTGAAACGAGTTAGCCAGTCCCTGTGTTCACTTTTTGGTGTTTTTGCTGTATTTTGTGGACTTTATGGAATAAACCAGCATCTTTTGCAGAGTGCGGCAGTCCAGGATCCTTTTTTTTTTCATTACCTACATTGTGCAGAGCCAGCACCTGTGTGTGCTCAATGTGGGGCGGGAGCAGTGCATGGATTCAGAGGCTTCAGAGCGGTAATCCCTCTTCACCCTTCACATATCACCCAAAACAGTATTGCCCCATCACCTCACACTGTATTGCCCCCTTTACATGACCCCCCACACAGTATTGCCCCGTCGCATATCCCCCCACACAGTATTGCCCCGTCGCATATCCCCCCACACAGTATTGCCCCGTCGCATATCCCCCCACACAGTATTGCCCCGTCGCATATCCCCCCACACAGTATTGCCCCGTCGCATATCCCCCCACACAGTATTGCCCCGTCGCATATCCCCCCACACAGTATTGCCCCGTCGCATATCCCCCCACACAGTATTGCCCCGTCGCATATCCCCCCACACAGTATTGCCCCGTCGCATATCCCCCCACACAGTATTCCCCACGTCGCATATCCCCCCACACAGTATTGCCCCGTCGCATATCCCCCCACACAGTATTGCCCCGTCGCATATCCCCCCACACAGTATTGCCCCGTCGCATATCCCCCCACACAGTATTGCCCCGTCGCATATCCCCCCACACAGTATTGCCCCGTCGCATATCCCCCCACACAGTATTGCCCCGTCGCATATCCCCCCACACAGTATTGCCCCGTCGCATATCCCCCCACACAGTATTGCCCCGTCGCATATCCCCCCACACAGTATTGCCCCGTCGCATATCCCCCCACACAGTATTGCCCCGTCGCATATCCCCCCACACAGTATTGCCCCGTCGCATATCCCCCCACACAGTATTGCCCCGTCGCATATCCCCCCACACAGTATTGCCCCGTCGCATATCCCCCCACACAGTATTGCCCCGTCGCATATCCCCCCACACAGTATTGCCCCGTCGCATATCCCCCCACACAGTATTGCCCCGTCGCATATCCCCCCACACAGTATTGCCCCGTCGCATATCCCCCCACACAGTATTGCCTCCTTTACATGACCCCCACACAGTATTGCCCCCTTTACATGACCCCCACACAGTATTGCCCCCTTTACATGACCCCCACACAGTATTGCCCCCTTTACATGACCCCCACACAGTATTGCCCCCTTTACATGACCCCCATCACATACCCCCCCACACAGTATTGCCCCATCACATACCCCCCCACACAGTATTGCCCCCTTTACATGACCCCCCCACACAGCACTGCCCCTGCTCCGCATCCTTTACATTTCCATATATTTTCCTCCCTTCCCTCTCCACTCCTACCTTTCACAGAGCGGAGAGCAGGAGGCGGGACAATCGTGAACTAAAGGCACAGCAGCACTGAGCGGGGTGCGGGAGCTGCCGGGTTGACTTTTCGGCAAACTGGTGATTGGCTGCTAGGATCACCTCCCGATTACCTCTCTGGTCCCGCCCCCAGTCCAGAATTGTCCCGCCGTCCGCTCCTCTACTCTGCTAATGATAGCGGAGGAGGTTGGGGACAAAAGCGGCAACTAAATGGCACGATCGCCGCGGTCCGGAAAGAGCAGCAGCTCGGGCCGGACGCGGGCCGCCATTTAGTGATGCCAGTTTTAGACCGTTCCCACGGCTTAATAGTCTATAGGAGTCTTCTTACACCTAGGCACTGGTTGGTGCCCCTTGCCTTTTTAGAAGTTCTTGTAAAACCGCAAAACCTAAAAATTCTGTAAAACAAAAAGTACAATGTATCCTTGGGGTGTGGGGATTAAAACACGCTCAATCGCCCTTTTTTACCACCCCTCAGTCACAAGTTTAAACCAGGAATATAGCAGCTGGGTGCAGGGTTGGGGTTTTAAACGTCAAAACGGGTCTTCTGAAGGTCACATTTAAGACCAAGAAACGCCAACCGTAGAGAATTATTTTTTCCCCTTTTTTTAATGCATTTAAAATATAATTAAAGGAGCAGT